>VYZR01059471.1:9137-20261 GCA_013400675.1 Oxylabes madagascariensis
AATTAGGGGAATAAATAATGTAAGGGTGATATGTAGAGAGCAACTGATTTTTTTCCTAACTTTCTATTGTAAGTCTTTGCAGTTACCTCCAAACACCCACTACATGACTGAATGGTGGATCAACTCTGAAAAACTCTTCAGTATATGATTAAGACCAAGTGACTTCAGGTGAATGTAAACATGTACTTAACTTTGAGTCCAACAGTGCTTGAGGCCCAAAGACACCTCTTGTTGAGGGCATGGCTCACTCTGATGTCAGGAGCACAGGACCTGGTGCTCAGAGTGATACTTTTCTGATCAGGTCAAGAAAATTGCTTCAGAAGAGATTAACAGTGCTGTGGAATTGCTTATCTCCCCCCACAGACACCACAGTAGTGACCTGTTTGGAAACAGCTATCTGCTGGAAACTGCAAACTGAATTTGTTTGGGTTGGCATAGCTTTAAGTCTAAAGCATGGTCTAAAATACCCTTAAATGCCACAATCCCAGCAGAAACAAAATAATTTGATAGGCACTTACCCAGACAGGTACATACACACACTCCTGTCTGTGTTTNACCCTGGATACATTTTCTGTAGTCATGATGTTCTTGGTCCAGAAAAGTTGCTGCAAGTGTTGCCTAAGTGGAAAGCAGAATCAGCTCAGAGCTCTGTTGCAGATGACTGAAGTGGGTGCGGTGGCAGAAGGTGAAGCATGGGACTGCCTGATTTTTTCATAGTTTGTTTTTTCATTGAGTTCCTAAAGCTGTGGAAATTTCTACAAACAATTCAACACACAAGTAATCCTACTGCATGTATATATTTCAAATTTAGCAGGTGAATTCAAGGGAAGGGGACATGCACATATATGTTCTCATGACCTCCATCTCACAGGCACAAGAAAGGCTGAAACTCATTTGAAGTTTGGTCTCTCAGCAGAGTACAATTTTGAAATAACCCTTAAGAGTGTACCATGACACCTGAGGTTTTTTTTCTGGCTGCAACTGAAGACAGAGAAATAACATTTTTCTTGTCAAGGGCTGAATCCAACAAATGTGCTTAGAGGAAAACTCCCAATCCAGCTCTCTGTGGAGAAGACCACTGACAGTGAGATTTTAACAAACCAGTAGAAAAAAAATGTTCCTTTTTGCATTTTGGTGTGTTAAAAATATGAGCAAAAATTTATACATCTATATTGGCCAGTGTTTACACTTTCAGAGAATCTCCCATTAACCTCAGATTTAATAGATTAAAACTAATCTATTCACTGCATGTTTTTTATCCCCTCCTAAAAGGACAAAGAGACAAATTTAATAATAAACTGTGTAACTTGGATATTGATGCTGCTTGGTGTTAAAAGAGCACAGATCATGGAAATCCCCTGGTACACTTATTTTCCATTTATCTGTTTTCTAAACCATACTTTTCAATAGTCCATATATTTAAAGCTTAATTTTCACAGTATGTCCTGATTTCTGCTATGCAAGTGGAAATACATGGAGTGCTGTGAATTTAGATCCACATTTTTATATGATGCCTATTCTTCCTAGTTTCAAGACATAATGCAGAACATTTGCAGCTTCTTTACGATTCTCCTATATACACATTGTTATTTTAGAGTCAAGCTGTTAAATGTGTTGCCTGTGACTGATTCCTTGTCAAAAGTCTTAACTGCAGCAATGATCAAAAGCAGATTTTGGTCCAAAAAGCCTGATGGAGAAAGAAAGCAGGAGAAAACAACGTGCGCAATGTACACTTTGAATGCAACAGAGCAAGAGTTAGATGAAATACTTTAATCAGAAGGTGAAAAGTGATTTGGTTTGGCATATTGCCATAGATCCCAGCTCCTGAGAACAGGAAACCCTAAAATCACAAGTCAGTAAAGAAGAGATTCAGTAGGATCAGAGGAAGTGTGAGGAACAGGAGCAAGGAAAGATACGGTTTGCAGAAAGACGAGACATGGAAAATGCTCACCAGAGGCAGAGATTACTTCAGGCAGAAATTAAGATATAAGTGGCCCAGAAAATGACAGGAAGCTGCTCTAGACCTTGATGGCAGAGTGAAAAGACAGGGGAAAGGCTGGCAAGCTCAGATAAAGGAGGAGGTTGCAGCCTGGGTGATGGGGACAGGGACTGTGCAGAGGCTGCCAGGATAGAGGGAAGGAGGGAAAGGTATTTCTGCAGATAGCAGGGCACTATTTCTTCCACGGTTTCAGAGAGGTGGGGAGGGGAAGTGAGCGGCAAGATCAGAGGGTACTCACTGAGCAATGAAACAGAGGAGAAATTAACGGGGAGCTAGTGATCATTCTGGAGTGAAGGATCCTGTCAAGTGCTAGAAATGGCAGGCAAGAATAAAGGCTTTTCAGGTTTCAGGTAATGACAGTTCAGACAGGCCCATCTATGTCAGAAACATCAATACAGTGTATTGCAGATGTTCACATGCCAGGCACAAAGAAAGAAAACCCCCTTCATTTAGAAAACACCGGAGTCACATTCACCTTTCCATAAGCCTCCAAGCCACAGCTGGCACGATCCTTGTTCCCGTTAGCAGTGCCACAGCCTGCAGGTGATGGGTCTGTGCCTGTCCCCTGTCCCTGTGCAGAAGATGGAGGGACTCTGGAGAGCCTTTGAGGACGTTTGGGAGAGGGAGGAGGGGTGCACTCTGCCAGTGGGACCCTTTCTGCTTTTGGCAGCAGCACTAGAAGTTAGTGAGCTCTGTGGGAAGAGAAAGGGAAGTGAGCAGAAAAGATGGAAATTGCCCTGCCTGAGCCCCAGCAATCCTGATGCCATTGTTTGCTAATGGTGTGGAGCTGTTTGCTTGGAGCAGGGGGACAAGCAGGGGAGAGGTTTGCAGAGCCTGTAGTGGAAATCCGAAACAGCAAAGCAGGAAATCTGGGTTTCTTCTGTGGTTGTCACCACTGGTGGGGAAGTCAATCTCTGTGCTTCAGTTCCCCGACTCTGAATGTTGTAAACACTCGACTGGAGTCAAGAATGGGCACCGGCCCTGGCGGGGCAGGAGGAGCCTGAACACGCACATGTGTGAGGATAAGGCCTCTTTGCTTTGCATCCAAAACCACAACTCTGAATGAGCAGATATTTTATTACCCTGATGCTGGCAGTCTGATCTGAATCTTTCCTCTCTCTTTGTGCCCTGTTATCCGGCCATGAGATGCAGGAGAATGGCAAGGAGGAGGCTTTGCTTGGCCCTCCTCGTGCATCCCCTTGGCGTCTGCTCGCAGCAGGAGCTTGAATTTGTTCACCTGCCCTTCTTACTCTGCCTCTCCAGCAGTGTTGTAGAAGGATGCCAGATCTCTGCCCTCATCTGAAACACCATTTAGGAAAGATTATGAGATAGTAAAGTGGTAAGAATAATTGCATACTTAGATACGAAATGAGGTATTTTACTGATAATAAAGCCGGAACAAGCAGCCTAGCATCAAATTATTCATAAGGTAGCTCGGGTCTAAAACATGGATACGTGCCTGTGGAGGACAATTCCAGTGTTATAAACCTACAGGACCACAGTTTGGGCCCTGCCTAAGAATTCACCCAAAGTAATTGCAGTTCTATGGCTTTGCTGGTGGTGTTTGTTTGTTTGTTTAGGGTTTGTTTGGTTTGGTTTGGTTTGGTTTGGTTTGGTTTGGTTTGGTTTGGTTTGGTTTGTTTTTTTTTTTTTCCCTGGTGTTCATATTTATTGAAAGAGATTATTTCTTCATTTTCCACCTAGCCAGATTAAATTTTTCACTGAGAGCTGTGTCTGCTGTCTAAATAATTGTTTCTTGCACATTAGAGGCAGAACTGACTTTCTCCAACCCCTTATACTACTGGTTCATCCTACAAAGACATTGTTAAGCTGGTCATGGGGAGTAGAGATGAGAAATAGGAGTAGAGATAGCACAGATATTTACCCTCACCAAGGCTGTCCTTATAAGTACTTTAGATCTTTTACCTATTAACTGAAGATTTGTTTTACATTTTATACACCTTTTTCCTATTTTCTTCTCTTTTTCTGCCCTTATCTTTTCTATATCTGAATTATCTGAGTCTCTTTATTTTGTCACTTTGACTCCCTTCTTTTGTTGCTAATGCAGTTTCCCTCTTTTGCCTCACTTCCCTTGTGAAGACTCCTTGCGTTTGTGCCCTTTTCCAGGAGCATCATCTTCTATCACAAACTGCAGATTTTATCTTTCAGCCTTCTCCCATAGTGGCTGATTTTAATCCTTAGTCCTAGTTACTTGTGACTAATTGGATTGCTTTCATAAAATCATAGGCATTTGCACTGGGAATTTACCCTGTGGTAATCTGAATTTAAATAGCTCCACTCTTAGTTGTTGGTACTTTCAATCAGTTACTTTTCACTGTGCAAAATCAGGTTCAGGGTGGGTTTTCCTCTAACTTCTTTATTTTGAAGACCAATAAAGTGTATTCTCTTAAAAAGGGGATTTCTTTTTTAACCTTTTCCTTTGTTTTGTTTTCATTTTCTGTTTTTGTTTGTTTGATTTGTTTGTTTTCTTCTTTTAACAGCCACAAAACCTAGAAGAGAAGGTTTTGATTTAATTTCCCCCTTTTCCTGCATCCAGCAGTCACTCAAGCCCTTTCTCCTGTTTTCTATCTCTTGGCTCCTTGCCCCCCGGAGCTGCCTGGGATTTCTTTACCACCTGGCACTGCGCCAAGTAGTGCCTTCCCTAAGGCCTCAATATCTAATCTCTAATTGCTCTAAGCACCATGTTCTTCCTGTGCTCGTTAGGCTGCATCTTCACTTTTCGGTGGCTTTTCTATTTCTTGTTCAGTACTGCTTTTACTTACAGACATTTTAGAATACTGAGGACCTTCTCAGGCTGTCTGCACTTGTTTTCGTGGGGATTTTTGTTTTGTTTTGGTTGGTTGTTTTGTTTTTAATAGATAGACCCAATGTCTCATGCTGGTGGAAACAGCCATCCTGTAAAACTTTGGTGCACCCTTGGATCTCATGCAGATGAGTGTGTGTTTTCCACACCTGAAGGAGGATACAGTAGAATCAAAAATGCTGTAGGGAATGGCAATTAAAATGATGAGGAGAATGGAGCAAACTGCATATGAAGAGAAACTGAAAAGGCTGGATCACCTCAATGTGGAGAAGAGAAGGCTGAGGAAGGATATGACAGAAGCTTACAAAACATGAAGGGAACAGTAAGGGGAAATATAAAGCTATTGTTCACCTCATCCATTAATAGCAGAAATGAAATATGAATGAATTTATAACAGTAGGTAGCAAGAAAAGTTTTACACAGCAAATAGACAAATTTGGGAACTTGTTGCCACTGGAGGTTGTGGAGATGGACAGTACCATAAAATACAAAGGGACTGGAGAAAAAAAGTCTTGAACAACAGATCAATGAACAGATCCTACAGAAAAGAAGCCAGGACGTCCCCTCTAACCTCCCTAATCCTGTAATTGCTGTGTGGGGCATTACATGGACAGTGGGCCTTGAGTGGCACCAAGGTTTGTGTGCTGTGCCCAGAGAGCCAGGACACACAGACTCTGGTCTGATCTGCTCTGATCTGATCCCATCTGATCTGATCTGGGACGGCATTTCCTGCACTCTCCTGCCTTTCCTGTTCATTGCTAGAGATCATTAAACAGCAGGAGTAGCACCATACAGAGAGAAGAAAGACGAGCAGGAGCGTGGCCTTTTGGGGTGGGTGAATGCTCAGAGGATGGCAGAGTTAATAGGGGTCAGCAAAATTTCGGAGGGCTCAGGTGGGACTGAGACACAGGGATGCTCAGCAGGAGACGGCAGAGGGAAGATGTGATGCAAATGGGTCTCCTTCTACACCAAACTATCTTGTTAGATGAAAATTGCAAGAGAGGAAAACTAATTTGTAGTTTTGCCCTGCTGCAACTCATTGTGGGTTGTAGTGATAATGAAAATAATCCAGAAAGGAAATATATGGTGCTCCTGCAAACTGTTAAGAAATAGACCTGATGTGTGTTAAGGAGAAAATTTGTTGCACACAAAAGGATATTTTGTGATTAAAGCCAGTTTCTGGTTTTATCCAGCCTTCCTGTATAGGCTGATAAGGACTGCTCAGTCTGTAATTTTTAAAAATAACATCTATGCCCCCTGGTCTTTAGCCTTGTAACTGTGAGCAGTTACAGCTAGGGACCATCTCTTTGTATCTAACACCTGAGAAACATGATTTGATTTAGCATGTAATGCCATTTTATAAGCACTTTCTCCTTTGAATGGATGTGCTGTAATGTCAGAGTATGGAAATCCACTAAATACATCCACTGATGTTATAAGGTGGGAAAATCATTCATGAGCAAGAGAAGCGTTTTCCTGTTGTGTATAACCAAGCTCTAGGAATCAGAAACACGGAGGTTTTAAAGCACCATTGAGCACGTGCAAGGTGAATATCAGAAGTTTGTCATGGTGAATAAACATTGTACAAGACATAATATAGTTCATGTTTAGAAAATCTCCAGCCCTTAATAGAGCTGGGGACCTTGTGTGAAGGTGCATCTCTCACCACTCCTCTTCATGACATCCTGACCACCCTCCTTGGCTCTTCTCCCAGACAATCGTAAGCAGGGGGGGAGTCAGCTCAACTTTAGATCTGGTCCAGAATGGCAGATGTGCAACTCCAGTTTATTTGTAACACAGAGAATGTTAAAACATGCAAGCACATAATCAGTAGTCAAAGGATAATCTTTTTAAAAAAAACAGTTTTGTTTTTGTTGTTGTTGTTGTTGTTGTTGTTGTTGTTGTTGTTGTTTGGTTGGGTTTTTTTGGATTTTTTTGTTTTGGTTTTTTTGGGGGGNTTGTTTTGTTTTGTTTTTTGTTTTGGTTTTTTTTGGGGGTTTTTTTTTGGCTTTTTGGGGTATTTTTGTGCAAACCTGTTCCCATTGTCAGCATTTCTCTGCATGATTTCCGCTTGCCTTTTGCTAGGAAGTAATTTTAATTTCACAATCAGATTCAGCTAGTTCATTTTCCAGTAACCCAAACTGAAACTTAAAATAAAATTGACTTATAAAAAGAACTCCAAAATATGCACAACATAGGAAAAAAAAGGAGGGAAAGGTTTGCCTTGAACCTTGATAAAGAGGTGAAGTGTAATACTACCCTGCTCCCTATTTATCCAGTTCAACAGGCAGCTGTGTTTGGTCCAGCCAAGTGAAAACAGCAGCAAAATGTTCCTGTTTATATTGGGGCTCCTTTAAATCTGTTTTGGCGGCTGTTTGCTTAGCTCTAATTTATCAAAAATGAGACACCAGGAAAGAGTGGTTCCAGCTGAAAACCTTGAGGCAGGGATTTCTGCAGGCATCACTGGTGCTGAGCAAACTTGTCCAAAAAAGCTGTCCAAGTCTCAGCCAGAGCCAGGCATTGCTGATCTCCACACACCGAATCTACGGGAATTTGGGAGGTTAAAGGCTGGACACAAGCCAGAGGTTGTAAAAACAGGACACTTGACTCCTGTTTTGTGGCAGACGCTTGTGTTAGCATCTTTAGCATCCAACAGAAATCTTCCATCTGCTGTGTTAGTTAAGACCCACCAAGAGGCAGGCCGGCCCCAGCAACAAGTCCCTTCAACATTGACTCCTTCTGGAGCATTTCTATCATCTAAAGTTGATGGTGTCTTTTTAAATGCAGCCCCAGCCCCTTTTCCTGTGGGCAGGAAAAAAAAATCCAACAAACAAAGAAACAAAAACTCAATTCCTTTTTCCCTACTATTCAATCTGTCAGAACATCAGCACTGGAGAAACTGGATTCCTTTCATTTCAGCAAGGGGAGGGGAGGGGAGGCACTTTTATCACCTTTTNCTATGGCTGTCCTTTAACCTGCAGATTATAGGAGCCAGGACTGCATATATTTGTTGGGGTAATGTTGCCACCTAACCTTTGCACTTTCAGNTTCCTTTTTCCCTACTATTCAATCTGTCAGAACATCAGCACTGGAGAAACTGGATTCCTTTCATTTCAGCAAGGGGAGGGGAGGGGAGGCACTTTTATCACCTTTTCAGATCATGACTGGGGATAAATAAATAAATAAATAAAAAGAAAATTAAAATAAATGTTTCAAGTTGAGTGAATCCTCTGGAGGTGCTGCAATTTGTCAGATTACATGAAGGTTTTCTGAAACTTTTGAAACATTTTCAGATTAACTACTTTCTTGGAAACTGATGTCACTCTCTCCTTTTACCCAAGGACTGTNCTGTTTTGCATCTGCACTGTTGATTTTTGCTTGGAATAGTCAACGCATTTGTGCACAATATTGTGATTGCTACCTGCATAACCTCGGGATTTCAGGTTATCTGAAGAACACCGTGCTGTTGAGATACTGCTCAAAAATGCAAATACGCACGGTGGGAATGCTCAGAAAAGATGGTTTCCCATACGACTTCTGTTTTTGCAAAGGAAGATAAACATTAAACAGAGGAACGAACAAAAACATGATGGGAGTTGAGAGCATGAGGCAACAGGAGAAGATAGAAAAATTCTTTAGACGAAGGTTTTTGCAAAACAACAAATACACTTGCCTTGAAAGCCGCAGACGTTGTTTTCACATGACAGTAGCTCTCACACATGGGCCTCAGGCTCAATGTAATCTTACAAGGTATTTTTAGATGAGGGTGGCTATTGCTGCTATCAATGTCTAACCTCAACTATCTCTTAGTGTGCCAGTTCCTTGCTTACCTTTCAAATGTCTTGCCTTAGCCTTCTACAGTAGCTCAGATTTCTGAGTCTTCTGTGTATGAGCAGATTTCCCCCAACTAGTTGGTGCAGCCTGTAAAGAAGGTCTGTGAGCTCAAAGCAAGGCTTAGACAACACCGACATGTAGCAAATCCAGAGGTGAAAGACAGAAAATTGGAAGACCATTTAGAAGGCATAGCTATGAAAAGGTGAACAATTCCCTTCTTTTTTTTCTTCTTCTCTGCCCTTTTTTTATCATTCAGACAATGTGGACCTTTTCAAGGAGACGTTTTATCTATAACTTTGTGAAGTTAAAACTGTCATTATCTTCAAATTGTTGGGAGCTTCGGGCATGAAATGTTGTGGTCACCTAAAAGCTACTTTGCAAAGTACTCTTGGGTGCAACAAAGCTATTATGTTATGAAAAAGGGAAAAGGAATTCAAACCTGAGACAACTGCAATGCAACAACTCTGCACTTGGAAATAATTTCCAGCAATGAATTGATGTTCATTTACAGGGGTGGGACTAGGGACCAAAACAGAACTAGCAGACAAAACAGCTTGCTCTGTGGGGCTAAGCCCAAAGTGGAGAGAGGAGAGGGGGCAGTGTGGCAAGGTGAGATCTAAGCAGGCCCTTGGCAAGCTGGTCTTTAGAGCAGCCTGGAACACAGGTCTTTGTGTGGCTGAAGCCATTTCAGCTATGAAAGTTGCCACCAAACTGACATATGATTGATAGCTGATAACACCTTTTATCTTACACTGCCTGAATCATCCTCATTACAATTAGCATACCAAGAGCAGCTTGTAAATTAGGGGTGTAATTACCTTAACATCCCAAGAGTCAAGAAAGAGAAGAATGAAACTCCCAAATTAACCCCAGTTTCCTGGAGGTGTGTTTCCTTCTCATGGAGTGTGCACCTACAGTCATGAGTCAGCTACCTCTTTTTGGTGTCCAAATTTAAGTAGAGAAAATTGGTTTGGAGGTCATTCTCCAAAAAGTCAGAAGGCAGCAGTGGTGGAGCAGGATCTGTGTCACACAGGGATGAGTGTGTGCAAGAATAGGTCCCAAGGCATGGAAATGAGGAGCTGTGTCTGCAGCAAGGGCATGCCTTCTTCACCATGTTTACCAGTAGATCTCCTCTCCAATGTTCTTTTCAAAGCTTATACAGTCCTTCTCAGCAATGTATCCAAGTGTCTTCCAGAGGACACTGGTGACAAGAATGCCATCTGCCACAACAGGCTCTTTCAGTTTCATTCATGACCCCAAAGGCAGTTTATTTCAGCTGCCCAGCATATACATTGCAATGGTTGATAAATTGGTGCCTGTTCTCCTTAGTGGAGACAGAGCCAGTGCCTACATCCAGCACTGTGGATCAGAGAGAATCTTCAGAGATTACCATCCAGTGTCCCCAAATACTGTACAGCTAATAAAACACAGGGTGTGCATCAGTCCTGCCGCATCTTCCTCCCTCTTTGTTCACCTCCTGCTGCCAGGGATGTTGATGCATTTCCTGTATGACCACCCAGCTCTTTCAGACCAGAAAAGTGACTGCTCTTCCCTTCGAGGCTCTGGAGAACTGCTGCCAAGAAAAAGAAGAGTTGTGTCTGATGCTGTGGTGAGTTATGAAGACAAGGATAGCTTACCTTTCCTTTCTGAGAAAACTGGGACATCACATTCCCTCTTTAATCTCAGAGCTTTGTGATACCCTTCTTGATTTCCATAATATTTCAAAATGTTTGAGGGGTGTTGGGGATAGCTTGGAATGGATCCATTTTTGTACTCTTCTGTAGGTAAGTGTCACTACATCAGAAACAGGATCTCTGGGCTGCACAAGTCTGTCAATTCTCATCTTCTTAACATGCTCGTATATATTTCTATGCCANTCATGACTGGGGATAAATAAATAAATAAATAAAAAGAAAATTAAAATAAATGTTTCAAGTTGAGTGAATCCTCTGGAGGTGCTGCAATTTGTCAGATTACATGAAGGTTTTCTGAAACTTTTGAAACATTTTCAGATTAACTACTTTCTTGGAAACTGATGTCACTCTCTCCTTTTACCCAAGGACTGTAAAATATAGCCTGAAATTCACTGTGGTTGGACAACACAGAAAGAGATCCCCACCCCAGGATGTCATTATTGAATGCACCCTCAGCAAATTTACAGGAAAAAAGAAGACTTTTGGGTGACCTAATTGTGACCTTTCAGCACCCTGAGGGACCTTACAAGAAAGGAAGGGCACTTTTCTCAAAAGCATTTAGTGACAGGGCAAGGGGGAATGGTTTCAAACTGAAAGAGATATTAGGTTTAGATATTAGGAAAAAAATTCTTTACAGTGAGGGCAGTGAGGCACTGCAACAGTTTGCTCAGTGAAATTCTGGATCCTCCATCCCTGAAGGTGTTCAGCACCAGGCTGGGTGGAACCTATGGCAGGGGGATTGGAATTAGATGATCTTTAAGGTCACTTCCAAC
>VYZR01059471.1:20781-48034 GCA_013400675.1 Oxylabes madagascariensis
AGTGTGGCAAGGTGAGATCTAAGCAGGCCCTTGGCAAGCTGGTCTTTAGAGCAGCCTGGAACACAGGTCTTTGTGTGGCTGAAGCCATTTCAGCTATGAAAGTTGCCACCAAACTGACATATGATTGATAGCTGATAACACCTTTTATCTTACACTGCCTGAATCATCCTCATTACAATTAGCATACCAAGAGCAGCTTGTAAATTAGGGGTGTAATTGCCTTAACATCCCAAGAGTCAAGAAAGAGAAGAATGAAACTCCCAAATTAACCCCAGTTTCCTGGAGGTGTGTTTCCTTCTCATGGAGTGTGCACCTACAGTCATGAGTCAGCTACCTCTTTTTGGTGTCCAAATTTAAGTAGAGAAAATTGGTTTGGAGGTCATTCTCCAAAAAGTCAGAAGGCAGCAGTGGTGGAGCAGGATCTGTGTCACACAGGGATGAGTGTGTGCAAGAATAGGTCCCAAGGCATGGAAATGAGGAGCTGTGTCTGCAGCAAGGGCATGCCTTCTTCACCATGTTTACCAGTAGATCTCCTCTCCAATGTTCTTTTCAAAGCTTATACAGTCCTTCTCAGCAATGTATCCAAGTGTCTTCCAGAGGACACTGGTGACAAGAATGCCATCTGCCACAACAGGCTCTTTCAGTTTCATTCATGACCCCAAAGGCAGTTTATTTCAGCTGCCCAGCATATACATTGCAATGGTTGATAAATTGGTGCCTGTTCTCCTTAGTGGAGACAGAGCCAGTGCCTACATCCAGCACTGTGGATCAGAGAGAATCTTCAGAGATTACCATCCAGTGTCCCCAAATACTGTACAGCTAATAAAACACAGGGTGTGCATCAGTCCTGCCGCATCTTCCTCCCTCTTTGTTCACCTCCTGCTACCAGGGATGTTGATGCATTTCCTGTATGACCACCCAGCTCTTTCAGACCAGAAAAGTGACTGCTCTTCCCTTCGAGGCTCTGGAGAACTGCTGCCAAGAAAAAGAAGAGTTGTGTCTGATGCTGTGGTGAGTTATGAAGACAAGGATAGCTTACCTTTCCTTTCTGAGAAAACTGGGACATCACATTCCCTCTTTAATCTCAGAGCTTTGTGATACCCTTCTTGATTTCCATAATATTTCAAAATGTTTGAGGGGTGTTGGGGATAGCTTGGAATGGATCCATTTTTGTACTCTTCTGTAGGTAAGTGTCACTACATCAGAAACAGGATCTCTGGGCTGCACAAGTCTGTCAATTCTCATCTTCTTAACATGCTCGTATATATTTCTATGCCAATATTTTCCACTCAATGAAAGAGCTTTTTGGAATTTTACTCTAATATATTCACAGGCAACAAACATATCTACTCTCTATCTTTGATTTGCAAAATGAAACAAGCTGACAGCTTTCTCTGTCCATTCATAGAAAAGGTCTCCTTTCCCTCAAGCATCCCACACTGTGAGAACTCTGCTTGGAGAAGCCAAGGAATTCCTGTGATGTGCACAGAAAATTACCAGGCATGAAACAATGCTGAAAAGTACTGTGGTTTAAGGCATCCTATAATCGGCACTTTTTACTTTTCCTTCTTAACACATTGAGGTTACCTATTAAAATGGATAGATGTCCTAAAAACACAGTTCAAATTCTTAAAATGAAATTTCGACAAATAGAAAATCCATAAAATAATGATAACATTTTTTAAAATCTAAGCATTTTCAGCAAAAGAATTTTAATAAAACACACAACCTTATGTTACAAGCCAAAATAGCATTAGTAGCTTCAGTGATGCTTTAAATTAAGCTGATTTATACATGTGTTATTTAATATCTCTAAGCAATATTTGCCTCATTTCATGTAGATTTCAGGTTACTTTTGGCAGTTTATATATAGCAGCTAACTCCTTAACATATTTGTGAATGTGATTAATTATTTTTAGTTGTTTATGGCAAGCTAATGTGTTTCTGTAAGTAGCAATGATGGTAAAATTCTCCCAAAGCATGGCAGTTACAGACGCAAGCATTATAAAGACTAGATAGTATGTATCATCTTATAAATTTGTCCTTGAGATAGTACAAAATGAGGCACAGTCAGTTAAGATTTTAATCCTGTGTGTTTAAAGTCCCTGACAATGAAACTATTTTATGAAATAGCTTTTAAGGCAGTTAAAAGAGCGGTTCTGTCTCCATTAACACCCACACACGCATTAAGCAAGCCTCCATTTCACTTTGATAATTTTAGAACTGGATCGCTTTGTTATGAAGCTGAGAAAGCAACAAATTCTGTCTTTCTTTTGTGCTGCCTGCAAAATGGGGGAGACGATCTCCAAAAGCAGGTGTCCCTTACACAAAAGCGAGCCACGGACAGCAGGGCTGGCACCCAGGTGATGCCTCTGTGCCTCCTCGGGAGCTGCCATCATTTTAACGGGGCACCATCACTGCTGGGACTCCGTGCTAACATTCTGCAAACCTTGAATGTCACAAAAATGGTCTGCTCACGACAGAGGTGTGACTGGGCACAAAACAGCACGTCGAAGGCTGCATCACAACTGTCCATTGTCCACTCTGTCCATTCCAATTCATCCTGGAGGGTGTATGTATATACATATGTACATAAGCACAGTCACATCTGCTTTAGGCATGGAGCTTCAGCGAGGAACTTAAACACAAAGTGATGGTCTGAAGAGGTAGCGAAGGGCCGTGGGGAGAGGCAGACCTAAGGCAGACCTCGGCAGGCTGTGGCTACAGCAGGTACTGCGAGTGCTTTTCCTCTTTTCTCAGCCTTGCCCGCTCTCTGACCGAGCTGCTGTGCTGCCGCCGCGGATCCCCCCGTTTACGGCTCTAGAGCTGGGACGCTGTAAGTACAGCTTAGGTGAGCATCTGACTCCCAGCGGAGCTCGAGCAGGAGCTGGATCTTCAGACTTATCTCCCTCTCTCCTCTCCCCCTTCTCCTTTGCTCTTACAGCTCATTAACTCACTGATTTCAAGCTTGGTCCCAGCAGATTCTCACAGAGGCAGAGCAGTAGCTGAGCTGCACAGACGATGTGTGTGTTATTATCTAAAAGGAATTGCTGCTGATCTATTGACAGGAGGGCAGACTGAGAGACAGCAAATTCTTCCCTCCTTTCTCTTCCTTCCCTCCCTCCGCCGCCCCTTCTTTCGGGCAGTAAGAGGGAAATAGCTTGTGCCACTCAACGAGGATAAGGCACTAATACGGGTAATGAAAATATGCACAATTCTACGATATAAGATGAAAAGCTCAGGCACAGAAGCACTCAGGTTTAGGGGGAAAGCCTGGCTCGTAGCTCATGGGCATTCAGAAGAGATCCTCAGCGGCTGAGTTGATGCTGCCTGGCTTCATTCACTTGCAGTTGGAGTAAGTGTTGCTGTGGCAGGAGACAGACTGGCGCTGCCAGAGCAGTGTGGTGGCCGTGAGGACGTGACCCACGGGGGTCCGTGCCCCGTGCATTGTTGTCAGACCCCCTGGCACCTCTCTGTTCCTTTCGTGGCCATGATGAGGAGGGCTATCTGGAGAAACTATCATGCACCTATGCCTGTGTCCGTCTCAGAGTTTGTAGTGACCAAAACAGCAGGATAACCTCTTCAGAGAAATACCCCCCAACAATGCTAGAGCTGCTGGGTACACAGAGCAACTGTGGCATTTTTTCAGTTGATGGTTCAGGTGCTCCCGAGGCCCTATCTTGACCCCAGTCTGACATTTTTCTCTATGTCAGGATGAGATTCCACTGTCAGGAGAAACTCCAACATAACCACAGCACTGAGGAGGAGTCACCTATCTAGAGCATTAGCGATCACAAAAGCTGTCCCAAAGCAAAGCAGAAGAGCTACTGGTTATGACTGGTTCTGCTGGTTTTTGTGCTGGTGTCAGCCGAATCTCTTCAGGATGGCACAAGAGGGATGGGTGCCAAGAGGAGTAACTTTGCTTCGCCAGAGGCTGGAAGGAGAGCACAGAACAGCAGGGTGGGAATCAGGTGTGGAAACCCAGAGGAGCAAATCAATTAGCATCCTGTCCCCAGTGGAAAAAGTGCTCCCATGCTGCTTACAAAGGCAATAGAGAAAATGGGTATTTCTGGGCACCACCCCATGCAGGGAGGGATGGAGAGCAGCCAGCCCAGAAGGAAACCCTGCAGCACCAGCAGCTGCCTCTGAGCAGAGAAAGTCCCTATCATGGTGGCCCTTGCTTTGCCCTCTTGGGCACAATTATTTAAACTATTCATTTCCTAATGTTTGCTTTAGAGTAACAAATAGATGCACCACATGATATTTACTTGTGTTTTGCCTTGGTGCCAAGTACCATTACCCTGTATTCTCTGTGTTGAAATGTAACAGGGACACCACCTGCTTGCTGAAGTTTATTCTCCCAGTGCACAAGACAGAAAAAAAGACAGATTTTTTTTTTTTCTGCAGTCTTACACACAGGAGGATGAGCAAAACCCCACCCAAGTAGGATTGCACTTCAGCAACTCTTAAGCACATCCGCTTTACAGCAGCATGTGCTTAAATTATTTGCTAAATCAGGACCTTTGAATGGAGCCAAAGCATTTCAGGAAAAAGGTCCCAGTGCCAGCAATTAGATGGGGACTAGCCAGGTCCAAATTTTTTGTGTTAATTATAGGAAGGTATTTTATCTACTAGTGCGTTCTTTCAAGTCATACGTACAACTCTTCCACAAGTAATCCAGGAGGTAAAAAAAAACATTTCACAAAACTTCCAAGATGCAAAGACACAATAAGAGGAAATAATTATTTTTTCCATTAAATGGCAGAAACAGAAAGAAGGGTGCCACTTCTCTGGAAATCACACTGGCTCTCCTGCTCCTCTGAGGTTCTTCTTGGAAACAGGACTGGGTTCCTTTGGTTCCCTTTGAAGAGGACAACGTCACTGAATTTCAAGCCATTCATTTGTAGAGACCAAAGACAAATATTTTCCTGAACTTTGACTACCTGAATCAGGGAAAAAAATGTTTATAAACACTGATGTTATTGATGACATACTTGGCTGAAATCACAAAGGCTTATCAGTATTCAGGGGCTTCTGAAGTAGGGTTTGTAAATGTCTAATATGTGTGTAAGTGAGCTATTTCCTGTAAATCAATGTACCTTACTTTAGACTTCAGCTTAATAGCAAACATACCCTCCAAAACAAATGACACAATCATCGCTTTATCTCTACATGAACACTGTCCTATACCATTCTGCTCTTTCGTCTTTTTCTTTCAGCAGAAAATTTGTACTCATCATAAGCTTCAATTAAGGTAAATGAGCGCTATAAATCTGGAATCCCTGAATGTATAATCAGCAAACAAAGGCTGGTTTCTTGGATGTTTTTATTAAGAGGATGTACATTAATGAATAGATAGCAACAAATGCTAGAGATGACAACAGCATGGCAAAGTGGGGACTTGCTTTTTATGATTTTAAGAGTGCTTATTCTAATAATTTAGGAGACCAGAAGAATAACATGGAGCAAACACACTAGTTCAGAGATCAGGAAAAGAAAACAACCCCATTTCTTCTTGTCCTTTAGACCAGAAGGCAGATGGGTAGAGGTTTCTGTATTCTGGATTTCTGTTATTAGCAACATTTTCCTGGCCAGTCCCCCCTGCCAAGTGATGTAAACAGACAAATATCCTGAACTTGTTGGATCCCAGCCAGTTTATCGGACCTTCATGCCCTTGTCTATTTTTCAGAGCTGGCATGTGGAAAGCACACTGTTGGCCAAGCAGCAGAAGCTGATTGAACTGGGTCTCACACTGCTGGTGAGCCTGGTCCACAGCTCCGTCTTGCCCTTTCTTTCCAAGTCAGTGCTAGGATCTAACGCACATAATTTGTCCTACAGAGCTCTTGAGTAGACCTGTTGTGTCATTTCTCCGGCACAAAGTCGGCAGAAGGCAGTTTGTCTGTCTCTTTCATGGCTCACAGGGTGCCCATCTGAATCACCATGAANGTCAGTGCTAGGATCTAACGCACATAATTTGTCCTACAGAGCCTTGAGTAGACCTGTTGTGTCATTTCTCCGGCACAAAGTCGGCAGAAGGCAGTTTGTCTGTCTCTTTCATGGCTCACAGGGTGCCCATCTGAATCACCATGAAGGGGGAATCTCCAAGGCTGTGAGCTCTCCCTGTTCTGTGAACTGAGGCAAGCAAGCAGCCCAGCTTGGCTCTCCCATGGGCATTGGCACGTCACAGGGTCCCTCGGGAGGCTGACCCTTGGGCCCTGCTCACTGCCACGTGCACCGGGAGAGGCAGGTAAATATGTGATGTGGTGCTCTTTGGACAAGGGCTGTTTGCCAACGTTTAGAAGAGATTGAGGCTCTTGTGTCACAACTGAAGGGGGGAAAGTGAAAACATTTGAGATTTGGGCCTGTCTGAGTACACACATCTCTCTTGCTAAACAGGATGTCTAAATTGCTAAGTCTTCAGTAGCGTTTTCATCAATAAAATGGCATTACACAGAATCCTCTTACCCAGAGCAAGACTCACCCCAACATGATTCAGGGCTTAAGATCACTTTGAGATTTATGAATTTGAAATTATCTTCTCAAATTCAAAATGGCTGCCCAGGAGGAGATAGCCTGGACCATCTCGCACATCTACGACACTAACCAGACAGAGCAGAAATTAAACCAGACCTCTCTGAGCAGCTGTGTATGGAGCCTTCCTGCCAGCACTGCTTGCCTGTGTGGATTCTGTAATTTCCAAACAAGAATTATCAGCCACCACCTCCCTTCATGATAATTCTCACCAAAAAGGAATAATTAAACCACTGTATTCACATATTATGGGGACAGGAGAGATACACATATGCCTGTAAATTTTCTAAGATTATGTATTAACATTAGGAAACAAGAGCTATTTATCCGCTAGAGTAGAAGACGGTACAGCAGCTATTCCTAAAATCAGAAGTACTTACTGAAAAACCTAGCAGCATGTATTCCATTAACTAAGAGGAATCTTTGCCATATATCTTCACCCATACAAACAGCAGGGGATTTGCCTGCTCCTCTCCCTGATGAGCACGAACACATGCAGAGCTCCCCACTTCGTGGTGTCATTGAGATCAAAGACAAAATCTCCCTGCACTTGAGTGGAGCAGTCAGGTGCATAGAGAGCTCCTGTCCAGCCATGCAATGTAAGAGAAGGAGGTCATCAGCATGGTGATCAAATGTAGGTAAAATCCAGACACACCTCCCTTGTCTAAACCCTCCATGCATTTCATGCAGCATGGACACAGGGTAGCCACCCCCTGGAGAACCCCGTGTGTTTGTCCATGACATGGTCACCATCAATGCAAGGCATCACACTGCCCTGCAGTGCTGACACTGCACTGGAGAGCTGGACATGCAGCACTATCTTTTAGATCTTCCACTCTTTTCACCAGACACCTGTTTTCGTGCCATTAGCCCAATGAAAA
The DNA here is from genome assembly GCA_013400675.1 of Oxylabes madagascariensis. Lineage (NCBI taxonomy): Eukaryota > Metazoa > Chordata > Aves > Passeriformes > Timaliidae > Oxylabes > Oxylabes madagascariensis. The sequence goes on from VYZR01059471.1 coordinate 28,194, forward strand.
TTTATCTCAGCAAACACCAGGGACATGTCCCCAGCAACGTGGCTGGGACAAGAAATCCACTGGGCCGTAAGGTGCCTAGGGTCTGTGAAAACTCCTTTCATCAGGAACTTTGGCCGTGGTTTTGCATAGGTCTGAAATTCACCTTTCCCAGGGGATGGCTGCAGTGTGCTGTGCAGGGACAGGGATGAAGATGGACCAAAACATCCTGGGCCACTCCTCCTGCTGCAGCTGGGCACTACTGGAGCCATTCTTGGGTCTGGGAAAGTCTAATGCTCTGTCAGGAAAGTGTTCTTGAAAGCCCGAAACTCTCCTTTGTGAAGGCTCCATGCATGGCTGAGGTCAGGCTTGAGGTATGCTGGGAGAATTAGGAATCCATTCCTTTGCTGCAAGGTTGGTGAGGAGGATTTTCTCTGTAATATCTGTGTGCTGCTTTATAATAAGAAACTAACTACTTTAAATGAAGTAAGGCTCAGTGCAACTAGAGAATGAAATGTAAAGTATAGTCATGCCTTGTATGTACAGGACAACAAGCAATTGGCTACTTTCCTGCAATTTTCACCTCAGCTCACCTTGGTATGCAGTCGCTTCACTGCTCTGCCTCAAACTTCATTTCTGTGCCAAGTTAATAAGGGTGCAATCTTTTCCATTAATTTTAAGAGGTTTTAAAGCAAGCTCTGCACATGTGGGAATTACAGCTGCAGTGTGATGGTGCTGCCTGCTGTCTCTGAAGCTCTCATTCACAGAGCTCATCACACACCAGCCCATAGGCAGGCAGCCAGAAATGCACTTGTTAGCTCCTTGTAGATACACCTGCGAGGTGATTACAGAAGAACAAATGGATTTTTGTGAACTGGTAGTCACTTAAAAAGCCAATGCTCTTCACATATGCAGGCCACTGGGTCTGACTCAGTACAGCAAAATAAGGTCAGATCAAACCATTCAACTCCATCAGTTCACGACAGTGTTTAAGCAGGGCTGGTTTTGGTACCATTTAACGAAATGACAAAATTAATTTTTTTCAAGTAGTTACAAGAAACTGATGCTTCCTTTTCTATTCATACTCCAGCATACTTCAGGCTTCTCCAGGTTTACTATGTCTGTCTGCCTGGAAAATTTTGAACCTGCCTTGGATGTTTCCTTGAGCAATGTGGCAATAACCAGCTAGGGAATACTTTCATTTACTGATCCTGATGTCTATTTCTGGAGTAATTTACTGAATATATAATATTTCAGTAATCAGTGAAGCAGACCCTGGTCCCCAGCTGCCAGTTTACAGATCCTATGGATTTGCCATCCTCATCTCTCAGTTAATGTTTAATATCGAATAGTTATTCTTCATTGATAAATATTTAAGTGAGAGAGGTATGCTTCTGAGGGCTCTTACAAGAGAGATGGCTGAGCAGAATTAAAAAGAGAGAAGCTGATTTGAAACCAAATGTAAATCACAGTGAGGATATGACCTGAATCTCTTATCCCTTGAAGGAACAGCCACAGAACTCAAGAATTAGTGAACAAGACTATAGGCAGCCAACACCTTTGGGGCATTGTAGGCAGCCAACACCTTTGAGGGTATTTGTTTGTTCATTTCTTAGGCAACATCTCTGGGATCCACCCAAGGCAATCAGACACAAATTCCTAGAAGGACTGAGGCCCTATCTGAAAATGAGAGCATCCTGCCATGCCTTACTGTGGCTGTTCCCTGACAAGAGGAAACAGCCTCAAGCTGTTCCAGAGGAGTTTTAGATTGGATATCAGGGCTGTCAAGCATTGGCATATGCTGCCCAGGGAAGTGGTGGGGTCACCTCCCCTGGACAATTTTTTAAAGATGTGCAGATGTGACACTGAGGGACAGGGTTTAGTGGTGGACTTGGCAGCGCTGAATTAATGGACTGAACGATCTTGAAGATCTTTTCTACCCTAAATGATTCTATGATGCTATGGCAACATCAGTGGCTTTTCTGTCCTCTTCCTAGGCATAAAATTAGGAGAAGCACCATTTCATCTTTCCTGTAGCTGATTATGGAGCTTTCTTGGCCTTTCCTTGCCACCAGAAGCATGAGCTTTTCCACTGTTCTGGGATTTGTATTTATTTGGGTCTCTGCTTCGAAACACACACAGTAGCCCTGACTACAAGCATGTTATTGCATCTGTATTTGTAAACATGCTGAAAGGTGCACAGGATCATGTTTCTGGAGACAGCTGAGCATCTCATGGTCCTGTGGAACAAAATAAGAAGAGGAAAGAGCAAGACATCTCATATATGGGTTAGTAAGTCATGTGCAGGCTCAAGGGGGAGACATAAAAAAATGGTTCTCATGAGCAGATCTTGCCAGGACCAGTAGGACTGCAGCTAAATTGACTCCCTAAAGGATATTTTTCTTTGGTACTTGAGCACGAGTATCCAGGCATACTTCTCCTTTGAATTGTGCCTCAGCCATGTGCTTGGAGCCACCCTCACCTGCCCTCTGCCCCTTCTGTGTCTGGAAAGTGGGACAACTTCAGTTGAGAAGAGCACAACCCTGTCCAAAAGGTAGTCAAGGTGGTTGCAGCACTGCAGGAGAAGATGCTTTCAGCTCAGAGCAGGCAGGGAATAGAAGACATCTGCCCATTCTTTGGCCTGTAAAATCAGTCCATAGCCCCTTGCCAACTTCTCCCCATCAAGATGTGGTAGAAATGGAGTTTCTTGATTCCAGCTTGGTTTTATCTGACTTGTTCAACACACAAAACATGGCCAGCTCTAAAGCTACCCAGAGACAGAGAAACAGCTGCTAAGTGGGATTTTACATCTTAAATTTATTCATGGGAGCAGATTAGCAGATTAGTCATATTTTTTTCAAGTGCTGGTCCACAGTATCTCAGAGTCCCAACTGTAAAAAACAGGAGAGTTGCCAGCTTTTGGAACTGTTTGGGAAAGAACAAAATTCTTGTAAAGAGTGTGAAGTCAAAAGTGAAAACTGTGCTTTGGTGTATGAACACACATCTCAGTGAGTTCCTGGGATAGAGGTGTTAATAGGTGCCATGGATACAATAAAGCAGAGGACTTGTTTCCTGGTGGAGTGATATTTCTTTCTGTTTATTCACATTTCACTTATTATAACACTATCAGCATGAAGAGGGTTATAATAATGAGGGCAGCAGAGATAAGATCATGTGCCTGCACAGGCTGCTGGTACCTTGCACACAGCTTGATCCTATTCAAAGGCTTAAACATACTTAAATCCTATCCAAATCCTTTATCACTTTAAGCCTCTTACAGCTTTAATGCTTCAAAAATACACCCTGGATCACTCAGCCTGACAAACTGGAAAGATAGGAAAGGCTGGGACTTCTGATGGCGCCTGGGGCTTGTGCCTCGCACACCTAGCTCAGGGTCCTCAGAAAATCCTCAGTGGCCAGGCAGGATCCTCCTGGGACCAGGGGCAGGAGAAGGCTCCCNACAGCTTGATCCTATTCAAAGGCTTAAACATACTTAAATCCTATCCAAATCCTTTATCACTTTAAGCCTCTTACAGCTTTAATGCTTCAAAAATACACCCTGGATCACTCAGCCTGACAAACTGGAAAGATAGGAAAGGCTGGGACTTCTGATGGCGCCTGGGGCTTGTGCCTCGCACACCTAGCTCAGGGTCCTCAGAAAATCCTCAGTGGCCAGGCAGGATCCTCCTGGGACCAGGGGCAGGAGAAGGCTCCCTGACCCCTGTCTCTGGGGAGTGGGATGGTTCTGGGCATCATGGGCATGGGAACACGGACCCTTCTGGGAGAAATGAGATGGAAGTGGGTTCATGGTGCTGTAAATGAAAGCCTCTGCATGCCAGTGGGCTGTTTGAAAAGGTAAGTGTCCCCCTGGTGCTGACACCCCTTATTTTGGAACAGGCTCAGTGCCAGAGATCCATGTCACCAGCGTGTTAGAGTAGCAATTGCAGGAGGACAGGGTTTATTTTCCAGTCTGTGTGCTCACCCTGCTTGGCATGACAGGGACCCAGCGCTGGCTAGAGCCTGTAGCTTTGACTGGAATATGAAGAAAGAAAAATGACAGCAACGAAGTCACTCTTTGGAACTGGAGTTTGTTTTGGAGGGAGATCTCTTTTTACCTCCAAAGTCTAGGTATTGTGAGTTGAGGGAAGGCATCATTATCCATCATAGTTCTTTTTCCAAAGACAAAATAAGAGGTTAGTAAGTTTGACATTAAAGGATGCTTTTAAAGTGTTCTTTTGCAGTATATTTTGTTGTATGTATCCACCAAGTGTGGGAATAAAATGTCATCCTCAGGGGTTTACTCATCATGCGGCTTCTCTTGTTTCAATAAAAATAATTGATCCCAGACACGTACATGCAATAGTGCTTTGCTAGGAACCACATACTGTACCAAATGCTGCATACTGTACTCAGATTAGAACTTTGTGTCAACTCATGTGAATTATTTGCAAGGCAAAATACAGAGGAATTCTCTCCAGGGTAACACTGAGGTTACAGCAGTTCATTCAGCAAAGACAAGTCAGCTTCTGGGCTGGAAAAAAAGAGCTTTATGATCTGCTTGTGGGGCTGTTCTGGTTCAGATATGACTGTGCCAGCAGCAAATGCTAACAGGAAGAGTAAGACACATCTCAGAGATCGGCAGCAGTGACCATTTTCCAGCACACACTGCAGACAGCACACTGGGGANGTCCACAGCACTGCTCTTCCAGGTTTGATGTGTTCCAGCAATGACCATGACCAATTATAAGTAGCAAACCTGGGGAAATTTAAATTTCCCTGAATTACTTAACATTTACATAGTCTTGCTGATGACATGCGCAGCCCAAACAGATACGAGGAGGGTTTTTTTGTTTGTTTGTTTAAACTTTAATTTGCTGTTGTTGTCATTGTTAGGGTTTTTGTTTGGGTTTGGTGGGGTTGGTTGGTTGGCTGGTTAGTTGGTTGGTTAGTTGGAGGTTTTTTTGGGGTTTTTTTTGTTATGCTCATGTGCTTGTTTTCTCTTCATTTCCATCCCTGCTTTCTTTTTTTTCCAACATTGGGAGACAGCCCACCCTTACAATATTTCTGACTTGAATTACACCCAAAGGAGCTGGCTCCATATGATGGAGACTTCCAGCCTTCATAGGTAATTCAGCACATGACCTACAGGTTTCACATTACCTTCCCTTATTAATCAATTGCCCAAGAAATTCCCTTTGAATCATCATTCAAAGATAAACAAACATATCCTTTACAGGTTGTCCTACAGAAAGGGAGAAGTCCATGAAGGAATAGTGCATAGCACGGTGCGTGGAGTCTGCTGAGGAGACCAGCACCACAAACCCAAAGATGGGCCTGGCATGCAAGCTTGTCCATCTCCAGAAGAATTGGTACCACCCTCTGTACCACGTGTGTTGACACCTAACGATCTGATCCTTTAGTACTCTGACAACTTGGGAAATCTACCTGTGTCCATCTTCTGAACTTGGTTCTGAGGCTCAAGTTTGTCTATATGTATCTTTGGAAGACTTTAATACTCATGTTTCTTTCACCTCTATGTGTGTGGGGATGTGCGTGTTCTTGTTTTGGTTTTTTTTTCATTATCTTTGACCTTACATTTGAACTCCTGGAGCCATAGGAAGAGAAAATTCTTGTATCACCTATAGATGTGAAAATCACCTTCACAAATGTCACGTACAAACAAACAAGCAAAACGATGGCACCCTCTATCAAACTAAATTTTCCCATCTCAGATGTGTGCTGAAGGGGGTCTGGATGGGAGGGATGGACATGTCACTTTCTACCTCTGATCTAAACTCCTGCTGTGATGTGTGAAAGAAATCAAGGCAGGGAAAAGCATCCAGCTGTTTTACTATATTTAGACATCTTGTGTCTTTCTTAAGCTGGTTGAAGCATCTGCACGTAGAGCCGCTGCCACTTGAGCAATATGTCTTGGGACAGCCCCAGGGGTGTTCCTGACCTGCGCGTGCTGGGGCTGTGTGACCAGGGTTTGCACAACCTGCGCCAGACAGTTCCCCGGTGCAGAGCAGGGTGAAGCAGGTGTTGTGAAAGTCAGCTGGATGGCAGTAGGCTGAAGGCAAGTGAGATCCTCATTTCTCATCCCCTACCTCTCCTGGACACAAGCCAGCTCCCAGTCTGGCACTGCATTCCTCTCACATTGGGGTTTACCCCTGAAGGACTGCTACGCCAAACGCAGGACGTGTGAACATGGCAAAACCAGAACCACTCAGCCTCCCCAGCAGCCCCTTCTCTCCCTCTTCCATCACCCATCAAGTGCTAAGCAGGTTTTATTGCAAATATCTGTTTTCTAAAAATGACCTGAGCATTCATTCTGTCCATTTCTAAAGATCAATGAGAAATGGAGAGCTTAGAGGGAAGCTCTGGCCACTTCATGCTGCTGCCAGCAGCTGTGGTAAGCCACTTGGACCTGAAGCAATCATGAGGACATCTGTTTCAGCTTCCTCACACCAGAAGCCACAAAAGTTCCTACAGGATGCTAAAATAACATTGGAGACTTCTGTAACAAAGCCTCAGATCCTTAGGAACTTCACTTGTACCACACCCAGAAAGTAGGAGGACTCTTCTACATATTTGGCCCCTACAGTGCAGGTAGGTCATGGCCAATGTTGCTGAGAAATAAAAACAGTCCATTCCACTGTCCAGCAGCCAAAGACAATATGGTAACACTGTCCAGCATCTCAAAGATTTGGAAACAAGAACTTTCTCTTAAATTGTACTGACAATTTTCTTGCAAGAAATAAACTTAACTTGTCCTCTCCATTGGCGGCCACACCTCAGGAAGCTTCCCTCGTGTCTTGGTTTGTATTGTGCTTTCTTCCAGGGCTGGGTAGGAAGGTGTATTTTAAACTGGGATTAAGAAAGGCAAGACATCTGAGGTCAAGGATTAGCAGTGAAATTTTGTTTAGCTAGACAGATCACTAGCTACACTGTACTGCAAGAGCTCCAGTTCAGCTGGCCTGGCCCAGCTGTTGAGGTAACAGGCAGTTTTGCACCTTTCAACAATGGTGTGGGTTTATTTCCCAGCAGAAATACTTGAACTCTGTCCAAGTGAGTGACTGAATACTGCCTCTCACTTTTCCCCCAGCACAGGAGGACAAGCAGGCCCGTTTGGAAGGGAGCTCACATTTCTTCCTGCCTTGCTCTCCGAAGGCATGTGAGCTCAGTCACATCTTATCACTCCAATCTCTGCGGGCCTGAGCCTCTGGGGTTAAGAGAGTTCAGGACCACACAGAATCAGATGCTACATTAGGGGGATAACAGGACTCCAAAGCTGAGGCCAACACTGAGAACTGTGCAATGGGAAAGCAGATACTGCATTAGCTGGGTGCCATGATGCTTTTGAACATTCTTTGATACCACAATGTTGGGTTTTGTACTTCATAAGCACAATTTGATCACTTTTGTGAGATATTTTTCAAAATTTTGCTAACTGGTTGCAGCATCACCTATGTATTTCATATTTTTTTAACCAGAAGGTTACCCTGTCACTTATTTCACCATAACGATGCTACAAAAAGGTCTAAAAAGGTTAAATGCATTACTCCGATGTCAAGGAGCTTGGCAATGAAAATATAATTTTACAAGTTGCTGCCAGACAGTGAGTTGCGAAAGGTTGACCGTGACCAGCAAGGAGACTGGACATGGCCCTCCCCAAAAGTCTTTGGAGTATAAATATTTTTTATCAGCTGTGTAAAATACCAATGCAATGAGTGTGTGTGAGAATGCTGACCAGGCTGCAGCATGTCTGACTGACCACAAAGGCAGTCTGGGACAGAGAAGGCTGTGATGGATATAGGCTGGGAATCTTCTCCTTGGGATAGGCAGCAACAAAGGGTTTCTAGGATTTTTCAAGACAGTAACTTCTCTGACCTCTGAATGCAGAAGGACACCCATAGCAGTCATGCCTCCTGAAACCTGATAGTTATTGTTCTGTTTACTTAAGCACCTCCCCAGTTCTAAATAAGTAGCAACAGATGCCAGGCAGCACTAAAGCTAAGAAATGGATTATTGGTAGCTCAGAGATTCTCCCAATGCTGGTCCCCTCTGGTGTGGGCCCACTACTGCTCCAGCTGTCACCAGGGAAAAGTTGCATTTCCTGCAATTTTGTTTCACATCTCCTCCCTGCCTCCCCCACAATGTACATTATGGAAAAAGTTAGAGTAGGCAATATCCTACATTCACTGAAGAACAGCAGTGAAGTAGCCTTATCAGGGGATTTTCCGAAATTTCAAGGTCTGGTTTAGCATTTTGTTTTGGCACTTGTTTGTCTTGATTTAGCAGGGAAAAGAGGACTAGCCAGCTGCGATATTCCAGAAGGTTTTATTCAATTGTGATGATGGTGAGAAGTGTGCCAAACTAATGGCAGAAGGTTTGGTGATGTTTTCATTCCGTAAATCATCTGGTAATTGTAACATGTAAGGCAGGTTTGAGCCATACATGCCCAGACCAAAGCTCCCTGTTCCTCAGCACCCCATCCCTGCTACTGCAATCCACAGTTCCTCAGCAAAAGTGGAAAATATGAAGGCACTTTCTCAGATGTAGTCTTCCAAATTCCAGCTGTCTATGGCTCAGGGAAGAGAAGCTGTCCTTATTCATGTCCTGCATGAGCTCTTCTTGTATGAAGTGGTGAAAATTGCTTACTGATGCTTCCCTCCCTTTTCTCTCATAGTTCAAACTGAAGTACCAAACACAAAATTCAAGACAGAATGAGGTGCTCATGGCTTTGGCCTCAAACAGCAGCAGGAATCCTGGGAGAAGGGTGAAAAAGAAAGGAAACCAAACTAGTTGGCTGTGCGTGATATTTTTATAGTGAAAAACATTGTGATATTTTTATGGCATAGCTATGTCAGATTCAGCTCCATGCAAATTTCAAGAGTTTCAAAGAGTATGTTTTGAAATATTTTTGTTTCAGAGAAATATCATTTCCATCAAACATATATCTATGTATTTCATAGCTGAGTGCCATCTCTCTAAAGAAGGGATAGGACAAATACTGCATGACTTGAGTGACTGATTACACTTCATTAAGAGCAACTAGTATATATCTAAAAATCCAGGGCAGGACCAACCTACAGGAAAGCACATTTCTGTAATCCTTAAAAACAATCAACAAATTCCCAGAAATTAGAGATTGACGGGAAGGCTATACTGATTGAATAATTAAGCCAGAACAGATGATTCACTTACTCTAATCAGCAAAAATACATGGAGACAAACTTGAAAACCACTTAGCTGCTGAATTGCTTGGCCCAGCGGTAGTTGTCGCTTGTTTTTATTGGCCATTAATTAACGGATATGTTTAAAAAGGCTAAATATAAAAAGGCTCCTCACAAAAAATGACGGCGGCCAGCCGAGCGCCGTGTTTCACCNCCATCAATCAAAAGCATTCCTATTCAGCCTTTTTGAAATGAAATTTTATTTTCCATTTCAAAGCAACTTTTGTATTTTGTATTAAGAACTTTTCAGATGTTCTAAGTCCCAGAAAAACATAGTATTTTCATTTTTTCCCAAAAATTATTCTGACCAAAAGCATTATTTTTCTTTTTTCAACATTGTCTTCTAAATAGTTTATTCTTTTTGTCATTTTTTCATCTTCAACTTCAAAAAAAATTAAAAGCTGGTTCCCACAGAGCCCTTTTTAGCAGAGGGAATATATTTCAGTGAATGTTCCTACCATAAAGAGCTTCCAGACAAAACTGGTTTAAAAGTAATTTAATTTAAATTTCCTTTTCTGCATACGCTGCTGCTGATGCTTACTATTGTTTCTAGATCTCTGTTCTTCATTCATAGCAGACTCATTCTTGACCTCAAATCCCACTTCCTACTAAGTCTGGGAATAGAGATTCATAACTTCACTGGATATCGAATACCATGGATTTGGTAGAGACAGTGCTTTTACAACATTTCATAAGCTTCCTCTCCTCACTACAACCTCCCTGTCCCATAGGCATAAATGAGGAGACTGTCTCTCTTTTCCTACTCAAATTAAGTCTACTTCACAGGTCCCAACAACCCCCTTTCCAATCCTCTGAAAAATATCCGATTACACCCAGGGCATTTGTTCACAATCCCTATTCAGCTTTGAAATTTGCTGCTTCTCTATCTAGCCTGAAAAACATCTTGCCTACCCGAAAGCCTGTCTGCTTTTTCAAACTGTATTGTTTGTCCAACAAGAGAAAGTATCTCTATCTACAGACTTTACCTTGCCTTTCATTGCAGCTCTATTGTACAACAATTATTATTCTCAGGGACAGATACCATGAAGCAGAGCATGAGACAGCAGGAGGAGAGCAGAACACCATCATTATGCCAATACAATGTTGTAGGCCCTGGAGTAAGATTCAGGGGACCAAATACAGACATATCTGCTTGCATCCTCTGTCTGCCGAGGTGGTCCCACTCTTGGTGTCAGGATAAGGCCAGGCTACTTCCCACAAAGCCTGCTCTTCCATAGGAACACACCAAGTCACACCATAGGGAACAGCCCCACCATGCACCTTCCATCTTTAAGAGAGTTGCTAAAATAGGACAAGAGAGTCTTCTAATTTGGAGAAACCACTGCAACTACAGCTAAAAGCCCTTTGAATATCCAGTGAAGAACAAAGCCAAAATCCAACAGTCCTTCCAACACAGTAACGTACAATCCTGCTTGCAATTCTTCATACAATAAGAATGTTTTGTGTATGTTGGGCCAATTTATTCTGGAGCAAAAAGCTGTAGTCACACACAGCCCACCCCACAGTTTCCTGTGGGAGTCACTAAAAAAAATCTTCTGTCCTTCCATGCCCCTGACCAAAATATTTCTAAACATTCTGGGAAGTTCTTGCAGGTAACCATATGACTACATTCAGGAAACAAGCAGACAACAGCAGGCAGTCACCAGGGGATGCACATTCATTCCTTCTGTATCTTGCTGACATTTTTATGAAAGAGAGCTTAACCTTTCTTTGGCTTGCAGAGCCCTAATGAATTAACTGCTGTTTATACAAGATAATTCCTTATAATTGTAATAGGAAGAAATTCCCTCTATCCAAATCTTTAGAGGGCATAAGAAATACAAGAACAATAAAGAGAATCTAGCCCTGAATATTTGACCTCTTCTACTAAATTTCAGAATCAGAGTGGAGTAATTCCGGCATAAATTCCCTTCTATTTCAGAATATAATGTGTACCTAGGGAACTATCATGGAATCACGCAATCTGTTGGTCATTTCCCCATGTAGATTAGACCTAAATCTTATTTTCCTACAGTTCCTCAACTACTCTCTTGCTTCAGATATAGTTTAAGCAAAGGGAAATTCATACCATGTGCATGAAGTCTTCTGCCAAATGAAATTCAGTTGGGTATTCTGTTTGTAAATCTTAAAAACTATTAAGTGGAGTAGATTATTCAGCAAATCTCAAAGACAATGAATTAGCTTAAGAGCTATATAGAAGATAATTCTCAAAATGAGATAGATTACCAAGCAAAAATTTTGTAACAAATGAGATCAAGCTGAAATTAAGCCTGTGGGGAAATCTTTTTCTCATAGTTTGAGTTTTCCCCTCTTCCTAAGCCTGTTTTGTCATTGTAATGGTTAACGGCTCAAGTAAAGGACTAAGGATTCATGAGCTTCATTTTAGGGTGCACCAGGAAAGCAGCTGGGTTACAAGAGAGCAATGCCTGAACTGCCTTCAGTTCTGTAGAAAGTTCCTGTGGGCATTTGTTACAAATGGAGACAAGAGGTTAGACAAGTCCTGCCTTCAACTCAGATTTTTGGCAGTACCTCTGTTTGGGGTGGCCTGCGCCCCAGGCTGCTCTTGTTCACAAGTTCTTAATATGACCTGTTACAAAATGCATTATTTATTGAATGGACACAAAATGAACAGATATAAGACTTTAAACAGGCTACTTACTACACCCTTCAAGTGGTTATTGTAGATATCATAGCAGCCTCTTTCCATGGCAACCTAGACTCGCTCGCAGCAGCCTAAACCATGGGCAGTAGTGTCAAAATTCTTTACCCTTGACAGGCAGACTAAATCCCCCCTTGGGTTTTTCCACAGGAGGCCTTCAACCCAACCACAGCAGACTATTTTCTTCTCTTAATAAGTGGCTTTCCTTGCTGAGTACATTCAACACATTTGTCACCAGAGGGGTTGTGCAGCTCTCAGTTACCTTGGTCACCCTCAGCATTTCCCATAGCCCTGTCACAGCCATCACCTTCTCCTGCTGAGCCCCTTTTCTACCTTCCCACCCCTTTGTCCTTCATGCCTCTAAAGCAGCATGTCTTCAGCCAGGCCAAGAAAGCTGCCATGGTTCTTCAGCTCTGCTGCAGTGTCAGTTTTCAGCACTACACAAATTGAGCAAACTTACAGAAAAGTTTCAGCCAGCTTGGAGCCAAATTTGTGTAGGAGCCGGTGGATGATTAAATGGTGTGGTGTGAGTTGCTGTAATCAGAACAATCATAAAACCAGTTTCTGAATGCTCTGAACTGCAGCCAAATAAGTTGTCCTGAACTGCAGTATATAGAAAAATCAGAATTATCATGTTAGTTTCACATTATTTCATGATCTTCCCAACAACTCCATCCTCAGACAGGCACTAATTTATTCATATGTTAATGCACAGAATCAGATGCAAGACTGGATATATAACAATATAATTAATATTTCAGAGAAGTACGATGTAATACAAATACCTAGGTTGCCCCAGGGTACCCTAAAAAAGTGGAAAGAGATCACCTGTGAAAGTCAGAGAGCTTTTCTGTTGGCTTAAAAGAAATTAGCATGTAACCTTAAAAAATGCAGAATGTTCAAGAAGAAAATCAGAGGTCACTGAGTTTTTTGTCACAATTTTAAAGTGCTTCTGCTATAAAATAAAACTCTCTTTGCTGCCATTAAAACACCATCCAAAATATGATAGCTTTAATATTGTTGAGTCTGCAACAGAGTATAAACACATTCTATTGGCAACATTGCATGAGATAACCGCTTTCAAGTGACCTTCAGAGTGGTAACACAACAGATCATATTCTTCATTATTATTATTTCTAGGCTGTTCACCATAATATGTGAAGTATGAGCCAGACAAGCAAAATTGCATCTCACTGAGCTGATTTTTAATGTCTTGATTTGTCAAGTAATGGGGTGTCTGTTGGCATACATGATTCTCATTCACATACATTGGTGATAATTGCAGGAGAGTATCCCGAGCAGCTATTTTTCAAGCACTCAATATTGACGATTATCGTGAAGAATTTCCTAGCCTGTCCTGGATATAATTAACAGCTTGAGCAAAACATCTTATTTACTGCTATTGCTAAGCTTTTCTGAATACACTTCCAGGGTGGTGAATTGACTAGTGCATGCAATCTTTAAAAGATCAGATTGATGGTGCGTGCTGAGAAAACAAAAGGCTGTCTTTGCCAAGTAACAAGAAGTCTAGTTTGTGGATTTCACTGAAGAAGGGCCTCAGGTATTAAGAGGAATAAATGCTGCAGTGTGGTGGGCTGTATTTTAACTCTGTGCATGGACTTGATCAGCAGCCCTGGAAAACTCCTTTAAACAGTAATTTACACAGTTCGGGAGGGGGAAAAAAGCTTCTGTTCATTGTTTGCACATTAGAGTAAATAACATTTGATGACAGGAAAAGGAACATTTGGCTCTCTCCACCCTAGGACTCTGAATTTGTCTTTTAAATTGCTCACTTATGGTTATGCAGGGGATTCTTTAATGTCTTTTTTGTAGCATCCTGGGTTTGAGGACTGCTGTATTTTTTTTTTAATTAGTCCATCCCTGGCCCATTTTGGGATGCTTGGCAGGGAGTGGGAAAGGTACAGTGGCTGAATTGATGTCTGCCTCTGCACCACCAGAGCTGTCAGCTTTTAAAATAACCATGCCAGATTACAGGATGGCCATGGACTGGCTGACTGCGAGGGCTCAGCTCATTAAAATTGGACGTGAATAATACTTGACCCACTTACACAACCCAAGTGATCAGTCACTATTTTTACAGAGAAAAACGTTTCAGGAGACTGAGTGTGGTCTCTCCAAAGTATTGCAGGGTTATTCTCCTCACCAGTTTCTCCTCTGCCTTTCATAAACACTGGGAGAGTCAGGTTTAACATACTGGTATCTGCTGATGAGAGAAACATTTTGCTGCGGCAAACCTTGGGCTGTTGTCACCTGTGGCTGTCCCCAGCAGATCATGCTGCTTTCTGGGGGCTTGCTCGGAGGTCACACATTTTGGGCAGAGCTGCCTGTGCAGTGAACTCACAGCCACCGGACTACAGCTGGTTTGATTGTTATTAACAATCCAATCTTTAACTCCAATCTTTTGCTTAGTTTTCACTGTAAAATCTCCCCCTCCCTTCTCCCTTGTTTCTCCCAGAGGAGAAGGTGGCTGCTAGCCAAGCAGCATTTTTAAGACATGTTTTTCAGACAGGTGCCTATAGACTGATCTTTTGGGGAGGGAAGGAGAGGTAACGCCAAAGGAAGCCATAGCTGCTGAACCTGTGCTGGATCACGTAGACCTCGTAGCGGTCTGCATTCCAGGAGGATCTCATCCCATGGCTGGGGAGCCTCTGCACCAACACAGAGCTGCAGTGAGTTCTGGTCACTCCTCCAGGAATGTTTGTTTTCTCATTTTCCTTAACCATTTTCGTTAAAGTTGAAAAGCAAACCAGCCATAAATCTTTCCATCAGTTTTGGTGCCTTGTTTTGTTGGCTTTTTTTTTCCCAAACCCCAAATATAGAGCGGAATTGAACATGACAGTGTTTTCTTTATGTTCATCATAATCTTGCTACTAATTCACCTCATGCCATGCTGGAAATATGCCTGACAAATGTTTTTAATTTGAAGGGAAAGTACCAGATAAAGTTATATCACTTGCAAATTAATGAATGTAATTTTTTTCTTTTTGAAAAATGATCTGTTCTCATTTCCGTCACCCTGTTCTTGTAGATGTTATCAGTAGGAGAAAAACAAGGTAATGCTGGAGCAGGCTGTTCACAGATCTGCTAAGAACCATTCCAGGCCTTTGCATGTTTGTTTGTTTGTCTGGGTTTTTTTAAGTGCATGAATGGTTTACAGACTCAGCAGTACCTCAGGTGGTTTTGGACAAGATTCTGTCACTTTGTCTCCCATTATATATTGTGGTACTGCACAGCTCCAGGTGCCATACTCTGCCTAGACAAGGCTGTTAAAACCATTTAGTTACCTCTCCTGTTAGGGATCTGGGCCCCTGATCTCCCCGAACCCCAAAGTGCCCTAAACAAGCATCCTTTGTTACACCTGTTTTCTCAAAACTGTTAATTTCCACACTCTAGACCAGTCCCACAGGGACTTAGGAAGTTAAGTGGAAAGACAAGACTTTTGAATTGTCTCAGTAAAGTAATTACAAAAACTTGTGTTTGCACCACAAAAGAAATAAATTTAAAAAAAAAAAAAAAAAGAGAGAGAGAAAACAGAAAGGGGGAGGAGAGAAAATGACTTTGAACACATTGAGTAACAAAATAAAAATTCATTAACGAAGCTGGAATGAACATTCCAGTGAGGACCATTTCAGAAAATAACTGGGAAACATAAACATATGCTCATCTCATCTCCTCTAGGGCCCTGTTGGAGAGGAAATGCAACCACGGAGGAACTTTCAGAGCAAAGCACAGGATTTCTGGTCCTCCTCCTGCTTTTGTCTCTTGGACACAAACCAGAGCAGCACAACGGTATCCACAATAAATATTCCTCGCTGGTCAGTGCCAGCAAGAGGAAGAATATAGGTTCAAGCCAAACATCATGACTGACCTGGTGTGCCCTGACACCCAGAACCCTCTGCATGGGGAGAGGGGCAACTGAGCGTCATCAGCCTGTGCACAACTGCAGCACCATGCAGAGCAGAGGCACGACAGAGCGCTCCTTGTGCCTGTGTGTCCCCCCATCTCTGAGACAGAAATGCTCCCTTTGATCAGATTCTCGAGACAGAGCTTCTGCCACAAGTCAGGCTGTGTCTCTAGGGCACATCAGAGACTAGAGGGGTAGGGAACATGCTGCATGCAAGGGAACATACCACATGCAAATACCACATCCACCCCAAATCTAGCAGGGTGTCCGTGAGCTATGCATTTACTAACACATGCAGTAATTTTTTAACAGAAAACCTGTCATATTTTGGCTAAAGCACTCTAATTGTATACAAAAATAAAAACTGCTGACGATAAAAATTCAGTTCAGCAGTTGCTGAGAAAGCTGATTTCAATCAGGAAAAGAAAGACTCTCTTACCAAAGCTTGCAATTACTGCACCGCAATGAGTTAATACAGACTGCAGCTTGTTAAAAGGCCAGGGATGAACCAGCAGATATATGTAGGGAGGTTTATGCTAGCACCTACTCCTACAGGGTATGAGTCAGGCCAGTGCTGTTGCTCTTTCACTTTTATAAGCATTAAACTTCTTTGCAAGCTTTTGAACTACTCCAAATTTTCAGGTACAGTTTTTCAACTGACTAACCAAGTAAAATGTCTGCATGGTAATAGAGGCAAGCTTTTAAAAAAAAATAACATAGGTAAGAGAGGAGGAAAAAGAAGTAAAAGGAAAGAAAAAGAAAAAGAAAAGAAAAAGAAAAAGAAAAAGAAAAAGAAAAAGAAAAAGAAAAAGAAAAAGAAAAAGAAAAAGAAAAAGAAAAAGAAAAAGAAAAAGAAAAAGAAAAAGAAAAAGAAAAAGAAAAAGAAAAAGAAAAAGAAAAAGAAAAAGAAGAGGAAAACTGGGTCCATTTAAGAGTAACAGTACAGGAGTAAAACTGAAGGTCTAAACCTTGAATGTTTGAGGCATTTTGCAGATGTATTCTGTTTTAAAGGTGATTTGCTAACTTGACTTAATCATAGATTTACTTCTTAGCTGTAATCCAGTCCAGTCTCTTTCTTAATTTGATCTCTGATCTGTAGTGTTTAGAATATATTACTTCAGAGTGTACCACTTTCTCCTTTTAAACAAACAACCAAAAATTCCCAAATAAATGCCCCCTAAGACATTGACTGAAACATGGGAACAAGCAGAGAGGTGGGACACATCATTTAACCCCACTGCTCTGAGGAGACAATGGACAGCTTGAGGGAGAGACCAGAAGGTGAGACCAAAAATTTGTGTTCGAATCACCTTCTCACTGTCGTGAAAGTAATTATTCTGACTCCTTTGACTGTGAAGAATCTGAGGAGAAGCACAAAAGCCAGTTTTTTTCAGATTTCAGTATATTTTTTTCTCAACTCATTGCAACACAAACTATGCTTTAGAATTTGTTTTATTTCCACAGGTTTCTTTTCCTTCAGACAATTAGGTCTTATGAGTAGTTTTTATTTAGCTGTTTTTCCATGCTATGTACAGATAAAAGCAATTTTTTATTCCTCTTCAAACTCACACATACATGGAAAAGGCCAGTTTGGCTTCAAGGTACATGTTAAGGTAAAGGACGAGAGTGGTAGACACCAACTTACACATAATATGTGTAAAAGTTGGTGCTGTTTAGGCTAAATTTTAGGTCTAGAAATTCCTCCCAATGCATCAGCAAGAAATCAGGCAGCTCATAAAGATAGGTCTGCTACAGATCCTCATCACAACATGATCCAGACCTCCTGCGAGTGGACCAGAACCCTGGTCCTTTTCAAATATCCTGATGGAGGTACTGAATTTGGGGGTTATGGCACTCCTGAAAGAAGGTGGGAAGGTGTGCTTTCATAGTCTTAAAACCTGGCACCCAGAAATTACATATCCCCCTGGGAGTTATTTGAAAAAGACAGTCTCATCCATGTTGCCAGCACTGAACTCCTGCATAGCCAAGAAAGCCAGAGCAACCTGTAGCAACCAGTAGAGAAAGCACAAGAAAACAAGGACAATTATCCTGATGATCCATAGCTGAGAGACATCCTCTAGGAGGCTCCTGCCAAGAGAAGTAGGGCCAGAGCTGTCACTCATGGAAGTTTTAAAGGAGGTACAAATGTGCAGAAAAATCCCCAAAAGACCTTTGACATAAGAAGGGCCAGGAATTTCTGAAGAATTTTGTTTCTGACACACCGTTTGTTTAGCTGTACTCAGCCATTTCCAGTTTTGAAGCCTTTGTACCTTTCTTCCTTCACATATAAAACTTAAAGTAATAATACTTTAAAAAGTCGACATGTCTAACAAAATTCAACACCTCTCTGGGTAAATACATCCCACTGCGCCCTGTAGCTTTCATTGTGAATCAGAAGAGATGACTAATTCCATAACTGCTTATTAAAAGGAAAATTATTAATTTCTTTGTGAGCTAAAGACTTAGAATTCTTTTTAACACTTTAAAACCAAGGAAAATTGGTTTGGGTGATATAAAGCACAGGCATTTGGGTTTTTTGTAGATGTAAAAGAGCATTTTTTTTCTCAAGAGCTATTGCTGATTTTTCTTTTTGCTTGACAGATGAGCTTATCAAGTGTCACTGACATTTTTGCAGTACTGTGCTAAAATATGCTTCATTTGCTACTCATCTGAGCACTTCAGATATGTGTCATTCAGATGGCACTAAAGGCCTGATCCAACAATCATGTGGGCTGGAAATGCCTCAGTTTCCAAGAGACCTCTTGGTTTTGCTCCCAGTGCCTAAACCAAGAGTAGCAGATAACCTGCTGAATAGAGCTCTTACCCAGGCAGTGGGAAGTGATGATTTGAACCTCCTCAAGATGGTCCAGAATGCCTTTCACCACTTTTGGTGCACTTTTCTCAGTCTTTAAGGCAGCTCAAGGATGTACTTAGTCATTCAGTGCGATTATAGGCAAGAATAAATGTACACAATGAAGAGAGGGCTGTATGCATTTGCTTACCCTCTGCATCTGTGAGCACTTAATCCTCAAAAACCACCAGCCATTTGAAACAATACTGTAACTGTGGCCTCAAACAACAATACCTGACTGAAAAGGAAGTAAAAATTAATAGAAAAAAAATCGGGTGATAGAGACCACTGCAGTCACCTCATTCAGCCCTGTACTGAAAGGAAAGCCAACTACTAAACTAGATCTGAGGGTGGGGGGTCCTGAAGGCCAAGATCTGATTATATCCAAGGATGTAGACTTCCCCAGCCTCTTTGGACAACCTGATCCAGTTCTACAGAAGTGGTTTCACAAGAACTAAATGCAAAGGAAAATCACTTCCCTGAACCAGCTGGCATCTGCTGATGCAGCTCAGTACCCTCCCAACCTCCCTCACCCAAACTTGTCCTCCTGCACCCCCAGGTTGCTGTCTGCAGAGCTGCTTTCCAGGCAGTTTGTCCACAACTCATAGTGCTGGTTGGGATTATTACAGACCTTCACTCATCTTCACTAAACTTCATGAGGTTTCTGCCAGCTTGTTTCATCAGCTTGCTGACACATCATTGAATAGGAGCCCTACTTTCTATTTCCTCTCCCCACTTTGGTGTCATTGATGTACTTGCCATGGGTTCACTCTGTTCCATCATACATGCTATTAATAAAGGTATCAAACAGTATCAGCCCCTTTATCAAACACTAAAGTATGTCACTCATAACTGGTGATCAGTTCAAGCTATTATTCTTTATTCTTTCCGTGGGAAAGTCCAGATAGATTTTTTCACCAGCTTTGTGGTCCACCCACCACATCCAGACCTTCCCAATTTGAGCACAATGGTGCTATGGGACAGTGTGTTTAAAGCCTTGCTAACAGGCTTTTGTTTTCTGAGCCAGTCATCTCACCAAAGAACACAATCAGACAGGTCAGACATGATTTGCCCTTGGTACTGGGGCTTCTCCTGGAAGCCATGTCCCGGCACACGAATTGTGGTTGTCCTGTGCCGAGGACAGGAGTTTGGCTTTGATGATCCTTGTGGGTC
>VYZR01059473.1:2071-16409 GCA_013400675.1 Oxylabes madagascariensis
ATATATATATATATATTACAGAAAGGTATGGATACAAGTTAGGAATGTTCATTTTACAAACCATATCCCTTGTATTACTGAACAAGAGGTGTGTTTTGTTACTCTAATGAAATACTTACTTTACTGCAGCTAGAGCTGCTAAATGCAGTAGCATTTGCATTCTGAATTGTAGCATTTGGTTGTGGCTTGTCAACTACTACAAAATATGGAGACGTGTATCTGGGCATATAAGTAGTACATGTAGAATTTGATAAAAATTTTTTAAATTGCAGTAACAAAATCAGTAACAGTCCACTAATAAATAATCATCTTTGATACTATGAGGACCCTTTAATAATAAGAAAAGGATCGATTAAAATACTCCAAGAAACTTGATCTCTGTTACTACTGAGCAGTGCCTGTACTGTGTTAATATGCAGTCCCTACACACTTCTCATACTTGGGTATACAAACAGATTAAGAAGAGGTATCATTTCTGCAAGTAACTTCTACATCTGTTGCTGCTGTGAAGGATCTTTGGGTTTTATCAGCAGAAAAATAAAAATTCAGTCTCACGCATTGTGTTTGTGTGTTTTTCTAACGACTTTCCATTTTGAGTACAAGTTACAGACTGCTTTAGTTGGCTTTTTATAGTCTCTAGGGTATAACATAAACACTTGCATGTGTGTGGGCATCCGAAAAGAGAAACTTTAAATATTTGATTAGTTTGTCTCCTGGTTGCTTTTAAATCTTCCCTTTTCTACCCAGTGTTTTGTGATTTGCTGGAGAAAAAGAGTGCAATAACGTATCTATAAAAGTTTGAACCTTTTGCATTTTTGAGAAGTCAGCTACATAAACTCAAAGATGCATATTATTCTGAGTTAGATATTATCTTATAGTTGTTTGAATCAAGTATCTCATTTTGAGTCAGGTATTTTAATTGTTTGAATCAAGTGTCTCAAGTAATGAGATACTGAACTTCTAAAGGACAACTTGTAAGGTTGTTAGTAAAATGTTTCTGGAGTTATGAACTGAGATTAACATAGGAGAAAATGCTTGCATTTTCAATGTAAAATAAGTTGGGGTTTTGATTATTTTTTTTTTTAATTTAAGTAGGCTGGACTGTGAATTGAAAATACATGGAGAAATATGTGAAAATTTGATGTGGATGACAGATAACACTTGAACTGGAAATAACACATTTTCAGTTTTATTTAAAAATCAATTAGTTTCCGTGACCTGTCTTATGACATTGAAGGAAGTCAAAAAGCAAAGTTGGAATTGAATTGATACAAGGAAAGGGTGAGACCATGGTTGGCAGGTAAACGTGGGAATTACAGGGAAATTGCAGATACGGTGCAGTTTGAGTTTCTGTGATTCTTCTAAAAAAAGATCCTGATGACAAGCTGGTTTCAGAGCAAAGTCTAGGTTGCACTCTTCACTTTTACAGGTGATTTGTCTCTAGTCTGGGGAGTCTAAGATGGCACAATCAACAAAAGACATCTGAGATTCAGAAGTGAGCCTCAGGATAAAATTGATTGCTAGTTCTAATCATAAAGAAAACCAATAAAACTGCACTTCAAAATAAGGTTAGAAATAATTTGAAGTTTTAATGTGTTACTGTTTCCTGTTGTTTTAGAGACACGTTCGGTTTTGAGTGACAAAATCATGAAAAGTAAAACAAGCTCTGTATCCCTCACCTTTGTTGGCTTTAATTGTGTGGTTGTTTGGGATTTGGGGGGGCAGGGGTGAGTAAATTGGGCATTTTATTGCTAAACAGGTTTAAAATAAGTCTACACAGACACATGCTAATAATTTTTCCCACTCCCCCCACAAAAAAACCCAAAAAACCTTGTCACACATTGCAAGGCTTAAGAAGCTGCATCTATTAATTTCAAACTGAGCAATCCTCAGATCTCTATGTAACTTTTGTATGTTTAATTGTATCATTTGATGTATTGATAAATCTTGTCTAAAGAATAGCTTCTGTTAACATAGAAACTGGAGAAAGATGAATACATTCCAATATTGCTGGATGTCTGTATTCAGTCTTTTAATGCCTTACATGGAAATGGTGCCCTGTGGAGAAACAGTGATATTGAAACAGTTGTTTTCTGCATCTAGAGTAAACTTCCCATGCCGTGTTCCTCTCCCCCACCACCATTTTCTTAAATAGAATATTTTTATTTTCCTGTTTGGTTGATCTCATTTGATAGAATAGAATGCAAACATGGCTCTAAGGGTTACTCAGAGTTTTGTGTGAAGTTACTGAATTTTTTTTCCATCATAACCTGTTTTAGGCACTCAGACATACATTCTTTTGTGTTTCTTTCTGATTTCTCCCTGGCTTTCTAGAATATAGATCTGTAGAGGGGGGAAAATTAAAACAACCAAGCACCTCCCTCCCAACTCCACCAAAAAGTCATCTTCCTGAACAATGCAAGACTGAGTCATCTAATTCTAAAAGTAAGTAAAACTACCTGTACCTGGTTCTTATCTAATTGCAGCTGTGCTTCTGTGCCTCAGCAGTACAGTAGCATTGTCTGAATTAAATTTAATCAGTGCTGAAGACTAGATGGCTAACAGCAGGGAAATAAGTCATCAGGTCTTCCACCTACTTCAAGTGGCTGTAAGCAAAAGGCAAAAGTTAGGAATTTGTTGCATTCCTGGGCATTGCAGTGGCGTATAGAAGTCCTGGGTTTGAATTCGAGTTTGAAAATGCCCACTGTTTACTGAGCATGTATTACCTTCCATTCTTGTAAATGTCAGTGAAATACAGTGGCCTACTTTGCCTTCCCCTGACATTACAAAATGATGGAAAACAAGGAGCAGAGCAGCCAGGCAGTGTCAGAAAGAGTAATTAAAATGCACACATAAAGGACATTGAGAGCCATCTGAAACTCAGGCATTTTTAGACTTTTTTTCCAAAAAAATATAGCATTATTGCAGAATGCTAAATTGGATTGTTGTGGACCTGCACTGTACACCTTAGGCATTGGTTGTCACAGATAATTAGACATACAATGAAACTAAAGCAAATATTAATTTTGAGATGAGTATTTGAGGATTTTCTGCAAAATCTTCATAGAGGGTTTTTAGAGCAGTCCACAACCTCCCCTAATCCTCTAAGAATTGGGATCCTATTGTATTTTGCAAAAACAGAACAAATAGATTGTCTCCAGAAGGCCTCAATCTATTTCCAGGAAATTCTAGTTTTTGTAGCTGGCCTCATAAAGATAAATGTTTCTGAGAAGTGGGAAGAAAATACAGTAGAAGAAAATAAAGTATGTGGTTTTGCAGTTTTCTCTGTGATTTTATTTGAGGCATTTTTTTTTTTCTTCAAGAAGTACAAATGTGAGCTGTCCCTCAGCATGAGCAAACAGCTTAAGATGCAAAACTCTTGGTGTATTTATTAAAACTTGTTATTTTTTTGGCAGGTTCCTGACTGTAACCTTACGGAAGCTAAGAGCCAGGGGTTTTTCAGTCATCTCTATGATAAAAGTGGAGTACGAGTACCTAAGAAGTTGTATTTGTCTGCTGGTTCACGAAAGTATGATAGAATCACAGAATCAATTAGGCTGAAAAAGACTTCTGAGGTTGAGTCCAACCTATGCCCAAACACCACCTTGTCAACCAGACCATGGCACTGAGTGCCACATCCAATCTTTCCTTAAAAACTGCAGGGACAGTGATTCCACCACCACCCTGGGCAGCCCATTCCAATGGCCAATCACCATCCCTTCTGTAAGAAATTCTTGGTGTGTCCAACCTGAACCTCTGCTGGCGCATCTTAAGACTGTGCCTTCTTATCCTATTGTTGGTTGTCTGGGAAAAAAATCTGACACCCAGCTGGCTACAACCTCCTTTCAGGGAGCTGCTGAGAGCATTAAGATCAGCTGTGAGCCTCCTCTCCTCCAGGCTGAACAACCCCAGCTCCCTCAGTCACTCCTCTTAAGTCATGCACTCCAAGCCCTTCAGGAGCTTTATTGCCCTTGTCTAGACCTGCTTCAGTGCCTCCATGTTCCTGAATTAAGGGGCCCAGAATTGGACACAGGACATGAGGTACAGGGGAAGAATCACTGTCCTGATCCTGCTGGCCACATTATTTCTGGTAGACACCAAGATGCCACTGGCCTTCTTGGCCGCCTGGGCGCATGCTGACTCACGTTCAGCCACTGTTGACCAGCACCCCTAAATTCTTTTCTGCTGGGCTGCTTCCCAGTCACTCTGCCCCCACCTGTAGCCGTGCAGGGGGTTACTGTGGCCAGAGTACAGGACCCAGAACTTGGGTCTTGCTGAACCTCATGCCATTGGCCCATCAATCCAGCCTGTCCAGGTCCCTCTGCAGGGCCTTCCCGCACTCCAGCAGATCAACACTGACCCAACATGGTGTCGTCCGTGAGTTTGCTAACAGAAGACTCAATTCCATCATCAAGGTTATCAATAAAGCTATTAAACAGGACTGGGCCCAACACTGGTCCCTGGGGGACACTGTGTCAGGGGCCGAAGACTGGTCTGAGGCCTGACATATTTGGTCTGCAGTTGTGCACATCAACAAGACAATGTGGAAGAACTTATTGTCAGCTGGTAGGACTAAACTTCAGAAATTAAACTATCTATCGGTCACCTGGTAGGATTTATCCCATGAAGGGGGAACAATACACAGTAAAGCCGTAGTTGGCATGGAGGTGTGATCATGGGCGGTTGCGACCTCATCTCATGCGTTGGCCCCGCGTGAGATGATGTTGAAACTGGCCACTCCTGAGGAGGAGATGTAAAGTGTGATTCTGGGGTAGAGGAGAGAGGATGACTTGATGCACACCATTTTTATCCAGGGGACACCCTGAAGGTGCATTGCCCTCCTGCCCCTCCTGCTCAGGAGCCTATCTCCTTCTCCATGCTCTATCTCCTTCTCCTGCTTGGCAGCTTCTCCAACATCCAGGGGTCAGTATGTATTTATTGCTAATGGGACTAATAAAATTGACTTGCTTTGCTATTCTGATTGTGTCTTGAGTTTTTTTGTGCACGGGCATCACATCCTCCCGACCCCGTAACAGACACCACTGGTGACTGGCTGCCAACTGGATGTGGCATGACTCACGACAACTCAGAGCCTGGCCATCCAGCCAGTTCCAAACCCAGGAAAGAGTGCACCTACCCAAGCTGTGGGCTGCCAGCTTTTCCAGGAGAATGCCGTGAGAGAGGTTTTGCTGACATCCAGGTAGACAACATCCGTGTGTAGAACATGTCTGAGCTGCTGGTGATGTTAGGCTTGGATCACACTGCAGTTTAATCATGTACAGCTTTAGATAAATGTGAGAATGTTCTCAAATGATATAGCAAGAGTAATTGTAATTGTAATTAGACAATAAGAATGCAACGAGATAAGGAAAAAAGGGTCATAATGATAAAAGATTGCCGTTGCTTAAGAATGGTGATAGTTGTCTTCTGTAAAGCATTGCTAAATAGGTTTGTTGCCTTGTCCTAGGAGTCCCCAAAAGTTTTTACTTGCATTTTTATGCCCTGTAGCACTTTATCAGGTTCTGATATGTTTGCTCCCCTCCTCAGTATCTTGCAAAGTCCCTTGGAGGACATCACTGCAAGCATGCGTCAGTTCTTGAATCAGCACTGTAAATATGTACTGTGTTTTACAGAACAAAACTTGAACCTCTTTGCATGGCAAACCAGAGAGAAATAATGGGAAATGATCTATCAGTGAGAAAAAAAGACAGCAATAAAAAACTGGCGGAGTACCAAAATAGGATAAATTGGCTTGTGCTCAAAATTTTGAAATACTTGGGTGTCTTGGTTTGAAAGACAGGTGTCTGCCAAGGAAGGCAGGAATCTCCGTGGAATAGAGAATATGATCACCTTCCCTCTGAATTATTATAACTTTGAAATTCAGAGGCTTTCAGGCAATGATATGGAAAAAGGTATAGCATTTCTTTACTCTGTATTTATGTGTAACAAGGCAAACAAATAACAACAGCAGCAACAACAAACAGAACCAGGAACCTGGTGACAGCCTTCTCTCGGCTGTCAGGCACTTTCCCCTTTGGTGCAGTTCCGGTCACAGCCTGCAGGGGCGCTGGTGACTCCCGGCAGGGCAGGCACGCTGCACGATGACTCCCCCGCGGCGGCAGCAGGGGGCGCTGTGGTGCGAGCTCGGCCGCCTCTCTGCGCGTGAGTAATTGACGGGTGGGCTGGCAGGAGTGATAGAAAAGGGGCTTCCTCTACAAACGCCCAGCGGCAGCCAGGCCTGGTGCCCCTCCGGATGGCAAAATGGGCTGTGTCAGGAACCTCGGAGCAGCAGCTGGAATGGCAGGGACGAACAAAATCCTGGAGCGGTACACGACATGTAGCAGAAACTCTGCAGCTGTAGCTGGAGCCGTGGGGGATGTCCCGGCAGGCACAGGGTGTGTGGCTCCAGTGCAGCAAAAACCCGGAGCAGTAGAAGAGAAATGGTGGGGGCTGAGCAGCAGCAGCCTGGCTCCTGAATATGCAGGGAGAGGCTCCCTGGGAGAGGGTAAGGGCTCCGGGTCCCAAGTTTTCCCCTGAAGCACCTGTTATAAATGAGATAGCCGAATTATAATAATAATAATGATTTATTATGACAACATTAAATTTAGTTCAGCCACAATAATCAATTTAATAATAATAACCAATTAATGCAGCACCGAGCCCGGGAACCGGTGGGGTGTTTCTCAGAGACCAGCGTAAAGCATGGATTCTGGTAATTCACCAAAGTTGCACAGCTTGTGCTGCACCTTATATACAATTTTAGTTGTAATGATGTAACCGAGTTCATTTTAATTTCAAATGTCCTTTTCTTTACACAGTTTATTGTTTGCGAAGATAGACTGAATGCNATGCAAATAGACAACCATCTCCGAGTACAACGACTGCTCTCCAGTGATGAGGAGCTCTTCATGGATGCTGAAAGGAAGAGGTTCCTGGACCATCAGAGCTGACGTCTGCCTATCGGCAATGAAAGCCTCACCACATCACAAAAGGAACGTTCCTGGAAATCTAAAGTTTCATCTCATTGGCATTCATGGACAGAAACTAGCTTCTGAGAACACGGAGCCCTTAGACAAAAAAGACACCTGGACCCCATCATCCCAAGATACGATCAGCTTTCCCTCCAATTCACCAAAAGACTGTTCCAAGCATTCATGTGATTCCTTAGCTATGAATTTGTATAGGGAAAACACTTAAACTCAAAAAACCTATTGTACTTACCCTTGTTTGTAACAGTATAAAATTGTACCCAAAACTCCCTATTTTGGTGGACTATCAGGGTCTATGCTTTACGCTGATTCCTGGTAGAACACCCCGCATCGACCCCCGGGCTTGGTGCTGCCCAAATTTATTATTGTGGCTTATTAAATATTTTCAATGATTATAATAATAAATCATTATTATTAAAATATGGCTATTTCATTTATAACACTCTCATGAGCAAAGGTTCAGATGCGGCAGGAGAAGCAGGACAGGGCTGGTTCCAGCAGCAGCAGCGAATTCTTCCCCCAGTAAACAGCAGCTCGACCATTCTCCTCTGAAGCTGACAGTGAGAGCTAAGAGTTATGCCCAACCCCTTCCCCCAGCCCAATTCTCGAGGTATCTCTGCCCCGCCGAGAGAAACCCTCAGTTAAGAGAAGTGCAGCCAGGTGCACTCCCCCCTACCCACAAGCGTGGCAACTTCTTTTGTCCCTCTGAAGCATTGGTCATTATGGTTTCTTAGCAACAGATGGGACAAAATTCCACGAGAGAAAGAAAGAAAAGGAAAAATCCTAAACCCCAAGACGTTTTATCTGATAGATCAACTTGATGATAAACCCTAATCAGTTAATGTGCTTCGCTTTCTCCCTCCCAAGATACAAACTGGTTAAAAGAAAGCTGGGATTCCTCACTTACTCCAGTAATAAGGACTCTGCCAAAGCTTATTGAGTCAGTTGCCTTTTAATTATAAGAGCTCTTCAAAAGTACAATTTAAGGTCAATTCTACTGAAACTATGGCACCCATAAATTAGTAATGTCTATACTCCATCAAAATATGAATAAAAATACAAATTTTCGCTCTGCTGCAGCACTTAGGAGACAAGGAACAACATAGTGCTGAGGAATCGTGTACTAAAACAAAGTAAACACAACACTTCTGTTCACCTTTAAAGCTCCATGTGCAGGAAGAAATTGGTTTCGTGCAGTGACCTAGTAATTTCAGAGAATATGCCAAAAAAAGCTATCTGGCATGGATACAATATGACTTAAAATCAGTGCATTGCATCCAGGATGTTAGTGGGCTAATTTATACTAATAGAAAATTCTACCCAAATCTTAGGAGGTATGCAGTCTTCATCATGATATTAAAAAGAAACAATATGTTATCACTACACTGAAAATTGTTCATTACTGTTATAGATGACCTAAAGTAACTCGTGTTTTTATTTTATTCTGTAAATATATTGTTAAAATAAGTTGAGTCTGTGTTAAAATTAAAATGGAAAATAACCTTGGAGCTGAGGAAACAAAGGCTACATCACCCCTTCCCGTAACTGAAGGAGACTTGCTTTGCAACTGAATAGAAGGAGGAATACCCTACAACTGAATGGGAGGAGAGGCATTTAGCACCTGAATGCAAAGCCGTCCAGGATAACTACCCAGCAATGATTCCAAGGGACACCTAATCCAAAAGAAATAGGTGTATCCTTCATCCTTGATTCCGAGAAGATGATATCAGTCCACATGATAACCAAATACATCTTTGAGCCACAATTCCAAGGAAATAAACCCAGCACACATGCTAATGAAGCACACCTGCAACTCATGATTCCAAGCATCCATGCCTTCCTGGAACTCAGTTAACCAAATAATAGAACATGAATACACAACGAAGCAGCACAATGCGAGGAGATGTAGAATCACACATCACCCTGCTGAAGAAATGTATAAAAAGAGACTCTGAAAGTGAACCTTAGGGGGACTCTGTGCTGTTGACATTGGGTCTGTGGTTCACCCAGTTCCAACCCCGGGCTCGGAGCTGACTTAGTTTGTGGCTCATTTAAATTTCTGATATTTCAATTGCTCAATAAAGCCTTTTATAATTTTATTGGTGATTCATTTATAACAATTACCAAATTACTACATTATGATTGTTTCCTTATAAGATCCCCTGTAGTGTGTATTTCTTTTCCAAAGCCTCTGAAGATAAGTTTACTTCTTTACATGACTTGGTCTCCATTATAATTCTTTAAAATAAGGTTTAAGGAGATTTTGGAGCTATGTATTCCTTAAGTTGATCCTCTGCATTGGCAGATTTCACCCTTGAAACACTGCTTTGTGTATGTTTTTAATCCCTGTGTATGTCTTGCCTTCAATTTTATACTGGTCAGCATTTTGGTGGCTTATAAAAAAAAAATAGGTTGTGTGACTTAAAAAATGTGATTTTTATTGTTTCCTATGGAGGATCTGAGGGAAGGGGGTATGGACAGGATGGGAGCTGCTCTGGGTGGCTGAACCCACGCAAGATGCTGCTGGAGAGCCCCTGTCTGCGCCTGCCCACTCCCCATTCAAAGTGCTCTTCCTACTACTTCTCAACTGGACACATATGGTGAAATATACCAAAATGAATAAACTGTATATTGGTTGTTATAAATAAAATGCCAATTAAAATATCAAAGTTTTATTTATCAATTTCTATAACAGAAATTTAAATGAGCCACCAAAATTCTGCAGCACCGAGCCCGGGGGTCAGCGCGAGGTGAATTACAGGCCTGATACACGTGGCACAGAACCTTGCAAGTTCATCACCACAGAGGGTTTTGGATTTCTCTTTATACACTTTTTCAGGGGGGGTTGCGGTATCAGTCCTTTTGGATTCAATGTCTCTTCTTTGGAAATTCATGTTTGCTGTTATGTGGCAAATAGAGTCTTAGGAAGTCCGTGATTTTGAAAAGTTAGTATGTTGGTGCTTCGAGCAAACAGGTGTCTTATTTGCATGTGTGTTGGGCTGCTTTTGCTGATCATATCTTGGGACGCAGGTGTCCGGGAATTCTTTTGTCTGATGTCCACGATTCTCGGAAGACTTTTCCCTGGCTGACGAGCACTTCATTTACATCTGTGTACTGGGTTGGTTTCGGCTGAAAATCTTTGGAGATTCATACGTCCGGGAACCTGTTATCAGTTGCTCACATCTCTGGGTTGCTCGTCCATGGCCAATTTGTATGTGTTTGCTGAGATCAGTCCTGTAGAGGCTCGAACAAAACACCTTCTCCTCTTGATTAGCATACATGATGTTTCTTTTTAGTTGCAAAGGCATGAGTCTCTGATTACGGGAAGGGATGAGGGGGGTGGCTCGGCCCGATCCCTGCCTCCAAGGTCTTTGATTTTAAACTTAGTTACACAGGCTTACTTAATTCAACAATATATTAAAAAAATAAAAGTAAAACACTAATTATTCTCGGTTATTTATACCATTGGTGGATATGGATGTTGCTTTTTCATGCATTGACTCAGTGACCAGGCTTTGCTTTGAGCTGCTCAGCGTTGTTCTTGCAGGTTGTTTCCCTATGTAGGTCTTGGTGGCGCTGTCTTCACTAAATACCACATACTTCTTTGTAACTCCTTTCCTGTGAAGTATTTGTTCAGCACATACAAACTGCCCCTGGTCGTGAGCCAATTTCGTTTCAGTTACCCTTTGATTTGTTTTAATGTTTAAAGTATTTCACTCTAGAATGTCTGTAGAAAATCTTTATTGTGCTGTGTTTCTAATGAATATTCCATAGAAGAAAATTTATCTTTAAATTATCTGCATTTTAGCACCAAGCATTCCAATTTCTTTCAAATGAGGGAGGATTCATTAGCTCTGTCTAACTTCAAAATAGGTTGAGTTACTGCAAAGTGCCTGCAAAGTAAAGTGATGCTCAAATCTAAACCAGGAGGTGAGTGGTCAGAAGAGAGGAGAGGTGCACAGTGTCTGCACCATCATGGTGTTCTGCCAAAGGCCTGTAGTTTGGGGTGGGTAAGGGTTTCATCTGAAAGTGGGAGAGGCTCGAATTCTGACCAGGGGAGTGATGAGTCACTGTCACAGGTTGCCCAGAGAAGCTGTGGCTGCCTCAGCCCTGGAAGGGTTCAAGGCCAGGTTGGATGGGACTTGGAGCAACCTAGTCTAGTGGAAGGTGTCCTGCCCATGGCAGGGGGGTTGGAACTGGATGATCTTTAAGGTTCCTTCCAATCCAGACCATTCTATAATCAGGCTGCCCATTGCTGCTCTGGGTTGGGTAGGTGTGGAAGCAGGGGAAGGTGCCCAAGAAACAGGGACTTGATGCTTTCTGCCTTACGCCTACTTTCATACAGTAAGACAGAGATGTTTTGTACTGTCTACTTACAGTGGAATACCTCTAAAAGTTGCAAAATATGAATTAAAGCCTGTTCTTTTATTACAAAAACTTTCTAGCTAGATACAGACTGACAGGAATATTGGATCTGAATTTAATTTCCAGTAATTTTGTCCTAAATTGCTTTTTAATTCCTGTATAGCTAGCTAATTTCAGCTGATGACTGGGTTAGAGTGACAAGATAAAATTAATTTCTCATGATGCTATTATGGTGTCCCTCATTTTTCAAGGGGTATACATAGTCTGGAGACATTCCAGAGTTAATTCTAGACAGCAGAAGACCTGACACATCTAGGCTGAAAAAAACCTAAACAAACCAAAAAACCCAACAAAATAATAATAATAACAGCCCTCCACACACCCTTTTGTGAGCTGTCCTCTCTTTTGGCTTTGCTCTATCCAATTTACCGAAGGTGTTGGAATAAACTGCCTGCAGTCATTCTCTTTTAGCTATGGTACAACTTCTCATTTCTTCTTGCAGCCCAGCTTGCTGCATTTCAGAGGCATCTTTTGGAATAACTTAACAAGGATATATTCACCAGGCCAAACTGCAAAATACATTATGCTCTGAATCATCTAGGTAATGCATACACAGGAACAGGTGGTAGAGACACTGTACCATTGGAAGTTAAGCATTGTTTACATATAAAGGTAATATTTAATCATAAGCAATTTTAAAATTAATTTTGTCTCAGGTTTCTATTTAATATTTAACTTTTATATTTTTTTCTTCAGTCTCCATGTGCTGTTTCTAAACTGTGAATCATAGTGGTCTTGCTTGTCCTCATTAGTTTTTCTTGTTTTACAGAGGCATAAAGCAGATATTGGGAAAGAAATTTTCTGGGCAAGCTTTTGACCCTACCAAAATAATATTTTTCCAGTAATTTTTCTGAAGTTTTAAATTGTTTCTGTATTTCTGCTATACCAAGGTTTGGATCTTTACCTTCATTTTTTTTAACAAAACTTTGATCTTGGCTGAGCCTTTCTTTTGTCACTTGTTTCCTGAAGTGACTTTCAGTTCTACTTCAACTGAGTAAAAGTTTCAGCTTTTTTTGTGGGAAGAAGTATACTTCCATTTTAAAGAGAACTTGCTTTGTCAGTGTAGATATTCTAGGCTGTTCTTTTTCCACACACAACAGCTTTATGTCATGTTCTCCAGCATAACTTTAATTTCCTTGTGTCGTGGTTTAACCCCAGCCAGCAACCAGACAAACCCAGCACACGGTGTAACTAGAATCCAAGTTTTAATTGAATTTCCCAGAAGTATGGGGCTAAATAACAGCAGCAGCAGCAGCTTTTACACAATGCTTCTTCACAGTAAAGTTTGGATGAATCCTTCACGTCCATTTCTAGCCTATTGGAGTGTAAAGTTTATTTTTATCACTAAACAGAGATAAAATTTAAAGCTGTTCTAAACTGCATACATTTCTGTGTTTACATATGCATACTAAACTGGGTCTGGGCAGTCCTTAGGAAGGGGAACAGCCCTTGGGGCACATCCTGCCACATTAGCATTTCTGCTAAT
Organism: Oxylabes madagascariensis; assembly: GCA_013400675.1. NCBI lineage: Eukaryota > Metazoa > Chordata > Aves > Passeriformes > Timaliidae > Oxylabes > Oxylabes madagascariensis. Next base: position 14,972 of record VYZR01059473.1, read on the forward strand.
GGAGGATAATTTGGATGTGTGAAACCAGTGGTGGTGGAAACCAGGGATGAACCAGCTCACCTTGCAGGACTAACATACTGACTGCATTTTTACCCCAACTTATAAATTAAAATCTCCATGCAAATCCCATTTTTTTCTGTAAAGTCTAATAAATTCTTAAAAGAAAACGAAGTTTTTATCATAACTATGATCTTTACATTCCCATTCACCTGCCATTCTCTCATGGCGCAGCTCTAGCATCAAGGAGTTCTTATGCTCCAGTCTACCTTCACTTTGTATTTATTTTTGTGTCCGTGCTTCAGGTCTTAATCTGCATACTCTTCCACATCAAACTCCCATTAAATCCAAATGTATTCATGTCTCTGAAGTGAGATTTTTATCTGAAGCAGGTACATTGCTGGACTTTTTTGTGGCAATGGAAGAAAAAAATCTAACGTCCATACTTTTGTATTTTTCCCCTATATCTCTCAAGCTTTCCTAATGCCTTTTCACCAAATGTGACAAAAGTTTCAAAACCATGTATCTATATGTCAGGCACTAAATCGTGAAGATCTTGCGCAGTGATAGATCAATTTATGGTGTTTCTCATTTTCCCTGAAGAACAGAGAATAGTTTTTCCACAGCTCAACCAAAACGAGCTAGTTTTACCTCTTTTCTTTTTTTTTTTTTTCTCTTTTGCCTTTTCTTAATTTTAATTAAATAAGCTAATTGCTGCCTTATGCTGTATTTGGGGGGATGCTTCTTGGAATTGGTGATATTAATGATTGCTTCAGACTAGATTTTTAAACTATGGTAGTTTCAAAAAGCATGGGATAATTATGTGATAATTTTTAGTTAAAGAGCTAATTTAGTAAGATATGGCCATATTTTTTCAGCTTAAAAACATCTTAGCATGTAGATATTTGTTACATAAATAAGCCAGCTTCACAGAAAATGTTAGGATTTCATTTATAAAGGAAAATAAAATCAACAAATGCCTGCAAGCAGGTGTCTGCCTAAGCAGAAAGTGAGAGAAATGGGAGTTGTTGATGGAGAGAAGAGAGCAGTGATCCATCAGTACTAGCAAGGGAGAGGCGGAGGCTGAAAAACTAAGGAAAGTATTAATTTGCCAGGACAAGTTACGGACTAAGTGGAAGTAGCAAAGCAGTATTGACTGGAAAAAAAGGGAAAGTGGATTGCTCCTAGGGCAGGAGTTTCAAATATGGAGACTTCAGAGGGCTGCACTAAGGAAAAAAAATATGAAGTGATGCTGGTAAAAGAAACAGAAAGATTAAAATCAGGCAAGGATTGAGAGGAAAAGCTAGACTATTCCAGTGTTTCAAAGCATGCAGGGAAAAAAAAAAAAAAAAAAAAAAAAAAAAAAAAAAAAAAAAAAAAAAACTCCCACTTTTTTTGTTTTTCGTGGTGGCTTTTTTTCTTTTGCCAAAAAACCTGTGGG
>VYZR01059473.1:16420-29342 GCA_013400675.1 Oxylabes madagascariensis
AGAAGAAAAACTAAACTATTCCAGTGTTTAAAAAAAAGAAGAAAAAAAAAAAAAAAGGCCAAAAAAAAAAAAAAAAAAGCTCTGCTATTCTGCTTTTACTAGGGACCTTTTGTCCTTTTGTCCAGAGAACTTCTGGGGGCATTATAGAGTATGACTGCTGCTGTGCAAAGTAACCTCCATGCTACCTACTATTTGTCTTCCAAAATCCAAGCAGGCACTGAGGGCCATTTCTGCTCCCATTATCTTGGGTTATTGAAGTGAGACTATTTGCAGAGTGAGTATAAGTGCCTTGTTATTTTTCTTTGCCAGCAGTAGAAGAAAAAGGTCATTTTTTCTTATGGGGATTGGTTTAGAGCTGTTTTGTTGAAGTAAGTTGAGAGAGCTCCTTTAAATTTTTTTCCTCTTCTATTCTGGTTGCTGCACCTCCACTGCTATCCCTGAGCACAGGCGCAGAAAGTGACATAAATGCATGGTGTCTTTGACCCTGACATTTCTTAGAACATGGCTTTGACAACAGCATTTCCCTGCCAAGAGCATCCTGGGAGGACAAAAGATAATCATATGTGTCTGTACTTTTGCAGCAAAATTTTAGCATACATTGGTAGATTCAACTTTGAGAAGTTTGTATTTCTCACAAGGTACAGGACAAGCACATAGCCTATTACTAAAATGACCTTACTTTTTCACTGGTAAGTGATGATGTTCATATAAAATCAGTATGTCCGGAACAGGATTCCTAAATGCAAGAAAATAACTTTTTTTGACTAGATAAAATAGTGTTAACAGTTTTAGAAAGGAGTTAAAAGTTGAAAAAATGATGAAGAGAAATGTAGGAGACGGAGGTGGTTGGTGGTGGCAGCTGGAGGGTCTGTATTTCTAGGGTCCTCACTATGCACTCTACTTTCTTGGGCACAGGTGATTTAAAATCTTCAGGTCACCACTATTTACATGCCTGATTTTTAATTTTCACCAAGTGACCATTTTTTAAGCAAAGACTTTTGCTTTTTTCCCCTCACTTCAGTAAGCTCAAAAAAGGTGTGATTAGCACAGACGTCAGCCCCACATGGGATGTTCTCTGGGATGTCAGTGTTGTTACAGGCAGTCGTTAGAACGTGAAATGAAGTGTAAGGCATGAGCTCCTTAACTCCTGGCTGAACAGCACGTGATCAGAGTACCAGTGCCAGGCCAGGGTTGCTATAAACACTGTCTCTTCACTGTGTGTCTGCTGGAAGCAGGCCTGCCTCATCCCTGACCTGTTTGGCTTACCACGTATTTGCAGGTATTTAGAACTTTTCATATGCAATTGCAGGAACTTGAAGTAACTGCTACCAGGCCATGTGACACCCTTGCACAGCTGCTTTTACTTTGGATTAAGGGTTCAGTTACCACTGCAAATCTGCTCCTGGCTTTAGGGAATTTGGTGGAGCTCTGTGTATACATGGTGGTGTGCTTCATCCCATTTCCCTGCTGTGGCAGATTGTTAAGTCACTGACTATTTTCTGTGCTTCTCCGTAATTTATCTGCAGAATAGACAGAAGGGTACCTGCCTACCTATGCAGGTCTGTAGTGGGCTCTGTGGGTGTTTGTGCGGTTTAGGTTGGGCTGCACAGACACCTGCCTGGGTGTGACTCAGGCTGTGCCAGCAGTGCAACTGGGCAGGCAACTCCCCAGGCAAGCTCAGAGCATCCAAACAAAACATGTAAAATCGATGGGATGGGTATGTACCAGGACAAGATCCGGTGACTTTGCTGTGCTTTCTTCAGCCAGATCTGTTCACTCAGAGCCTCTTATGGGGTCTGGACTAGAGTGAGCCAACAGTGAGAGGCCCCAACTGGTTACCCAAGTAACTGCTGTGACATCCCCAGTGACATGTGGTGATTGCGTGGAGCATGTTGCATGAGTGAGCTAAGCTAATGCACCAGGCTTATTCCAGAAGGAATAAGGTCAGAAGCATCCAAAAGAAAGCATTAAAAAAAAAAATTAGATGATGGAGGGCACTAACGATAAGGATAGATAAGGTTTCAGTTTTGTTTAGTACTCTTTTTAAGGTAGGTAGGAGAAAGGGACTCTGACTGGCACAGGTTTGGTCGCCATGTATGAGTTGTGTAAAAGCCAGGTACCACGGCAGTGTTTTGTGTGGGAAGGAAACAGTTCTTTCAAAGTAAACCGGTTTTGAGAAGAGCTTGTGCTGCAGTCACTGCTGCTTTGGGAACAGGAGTGTGAAATGCTTTAGTGTCCCTGAGGCAGAAGGACGGCATGGCCCCCTATGCTCATTCCCAGGGGATGGATGTGCCATGCCAGCTGGAATCCTCTAGTATTGGACCCGGAACGGGGTTGCCTTTATCTCCTCCCGCTGCATTGTTGGGGCTTTGTTGGGACCGGTGCCTGCCGGCTGCGAGGAGATGCGGGCCCAGGCGCTCGTACGCTCTTGCCGCGGCAATGCTGTAACTGGAAATGGTGTCCTGAGGTCACGGGGCCCGGCGCTGCCCGCATTCACAGGCCAGCCTGGCCCCAGCCCCACGGCTACTCGGTTCACTCGGTCACGATTCCGTGAGCACCGGGACGAGGGGCCTGGGGGGTCCGGGGGGCCCAGGCGCCGCTCGGCGAGTGGCGCCGGGGGTGCGGCGGCAGCGCGGCGAAGGAGGGGCTGCCCGGCTCCGCCCCTTGCGTCCGTTGGTTGCGGCCGAGCTCTCTTCTGCATATCCCCCACCCCGCGCCAGCTCGGCACCAATGGCAGTGCGGGTGCGGCTACCTCATTAGCATACGCACCTCTGCCCTGGGTGCGGAACCGCCGCAGGACGGAGGCTGCAGGACCGAGGTCCGGGAGGGGCGGGTTCGCCGACCGTAGCCGCGGCCGCGGACGGACCGGGGCGCACGGCCCAGGACCGCCGCGGCCTCCCCCTCGCGCTGCCTGCGGGGCTGAGATGAGCGGTGGCGAGCAGCGCTGCGGGCTGTGCACGGGGCAGGCGGGCGGCGGAGGGCTGACTTCCCGCTAAGGCAGCCCCAGAGCCGCGCCAGACGGAGGAGCCTCTTTATTTTGATTTTTTTTTTGTCGTTGTTGTTTTTGGTGGGTTGTTATATATTTTCCTGGCAGCCGGCCAGGCTCGGTACGCGGAGGGCGCCAGAGGAGAGCCGCAGGCCGAGCCGAGCCGGGCCGGGGGGGGCTGGGCGGCCGGCGAGGTCGGCGATGCGGTGCCTCGCTCTGCTTGGCCTCGTCGCCTGGGGCCTGGGGAGCTGGGCCAGGCACAGCGGCGGAGCGTCACCCCCGCCCTGCCCGGCCCCTTGCAGCTGCGACGGCGACCGCGGCGTGGACTGCTCCGGGCGAGGGCTTGCGGCCGTGCCTCCGGGACTCAGCGCTTTCACGCACGCCCTGTGAGTCGGGGCGTGGGCCGGGCTGGGGACGGGCGGGCAGGTAGCCGCGGCGGGGAGGTACGTGCGGGGGGTACCCCCGACAATTGTGTATGTGGTTGTTGTTGCTGCGGGTCTAAAGAGGCCGACTTTGGGGCCGCCGAGCTCCCCCGGCCGAGCCCGCGGTGGGGCCTCCGGGCCGCACGCGGGACCCGGCGCCGCTGAGGCAGGTGAGCTTGGCAGGGCCTGAAGCGGCACCCCGAGCCTCCAGTGGGCGGGGTGAGCCGGCCGACCCCGAAAGGATCGGCCTTGGAGGTTTAAAAGGCTGGGAGGAAGCTGCTCGGATCCTGTGGCAGCGAAAGGGGAGGTCTTGGGGGGTTCGGTGGGGCCCGAGTCGATCTCGGTGCCGTTCTGAGCCGGGGGGAGCTGCTGCCCTCACATGTGTGCCTCAGCGTGACGTCCTCCTCCTGAATCGCCTTTCTCTAGAAACCAGTTGCCCGGCTAGCCAGTTTCCTCCCAAAAGTTAAGGCATTTTCAGTCCGAAGAACGCGTAAGTCTGATTAAATACAGTGCCTTCGCTTTTACAGAATCTTCACTGTGGTAAAGCACAGGGGAACCTTGGAAAAAAACAGAATAACCAGACATCGAAAGTTTATCGAGTTTTGCTCGTGAATGAATAAAAACATAAACTCTTAAAACATTTTATCCTATATTCTATAATAATGTTGTAAAGCAGGCAGAAACTGGTAGATCTTGTGTGGAGTTTTGGTAACTTCAATAATAAAATTTTAGTTGGGGAATAAGCACTGTTCTGTAGAGACATGACGGAGGAAGGATTTGCAGCTTTCAATACGGTAGCTTTGCTAATCCACAAACGTGTGAAGTTTCACAATAAAACCTGTCAGTCTTGTCCCACTTCTCAGCGCAGATTTCACAGGGTGGAGCAAAGTCTAGTATGTGCCAGTGGTCAAGTCTGGTATTACTAAAGCTTTGCCGTGTTTACAACATACAATACAGCGCACTACGGCAAATGATCATGTGTTGTTTCAGATCGGTACTGAATTACTCTTTTGTCAGAATACAACAGTGGTGTATGCCTTCGAAAATTGCACTTTTTTTCTTTCTCTTTGTTTGCCTACACTTAATATGCAAAGGGAGTCTGATTCTTAGTTATTGGATGTTTAGTTTACTGAGGAGGTTTCCAATTTCTCCTCCTTATTTGGATTGTTTCTTTTAATTGTTCAGGCTGGGTGGAGAAAGATTACTGTGCCTTTTTTTTCACATATTTGATGAATGGTAGAAGTTGCAGGTCTCAGTTGTTACCTGTGCTTAACTATTTTGTTCCTTTTTTTGTGCTCTTAAGGTGTTAAGTGGGACCTCACTTTGCAGTGTTTTTCCTGTGGCAGAAATTGTGGTTTCTGAGTGTTTCGGATAGGGAGTTAGATGCTGCCATCATGAATCCTTGGACTTAGTGCTAAACAGTCTTCTCTTTCCACAGATAAAACAGGGAAGTTACCCAAATTAATAAAGTACTTGAACTCTCTCTGATAAAAGCTGCATTTAAGCTTGAGATTTTATGGCTCCTACATTGTCTGGCTGTCTTATAAAATGGACTGGTACATCTGAGTGTCTGCAACACGACATAAGTTGTTTGATGGGCACAAGTTGCCATAGCCAGCACCCATTAGAGATAAGACTGCTAAAGAATTTCAGTTTATAAGTTTCTCCCTACTGTGCAGGTAAATTTCACATACAATGTGACACAGCAAAAGTGAGGACACCTGCACACACTTCAGTGTGCTTTGAAAAGAATTTTGTAGCTTTTAATTTTACGTTCTTTAAACTTGAGAAGAAGCTTTCTTGAACTTGAGAAGAATTTATCTGGTGCTGTGGCAGTGGAGGATACTCTTGATCCCTGTTTGTGTATAGTTCCTGCTTCCTTATTTACGAAGGAAAAAAAATTGATGGCTTCTTGGTACTTCTGAGCTTAACTAGTCTCTCTTGTAGTGAGGCCATTAGATGTTTAGGGTATATAGAAGACAGTTTTGGAGGCAGTAAAAAACTCACTTCTGACCTGCTTGAACTGGACAATGTATAGTTTTGCCAGAGATGCTGAGTTGGTTAGTGTGGAAGAAGAAGACATGAAAATAAAATCACACTCCTGTGTGACATGTTTGTCTCATGGCAAAGTACCTTAGCTATGTGAAGAGAAGAAATTTTCTGTGCTGTATGTGAGGCACCTTAATGATGACAGGAAAGCTCCTTTGCATTGCTACAGGGCTAGTTTTTGATTGTAGCCATGACAGCAGAGAGCCTGTAGCATAGAGAAGATGGCTGGAAGAGTGTTACAGGTGATGTTCTGTGATGCTAAAGCAAAGGTATGCCTAGATTTTTGCTTTGGCCATGAGAGAGCAACCAAAGAAAAGTTGCTCACAATTAAAGTTGGCAGCGAATGAGTTCCAAGGCAGTTGAGAATTACGGAAGGAACCTGGTATTTAATTTTTACTAGTTCTGTTGTCCTGAAGTCGTAATTTCTTTGCATTAAGTCTAATCATTTAGCCTACCTTCCCAGGTCCTGCCATGAATGGTCAGGCAGGGATTTCTGTAGAGCCTTAAATGCGTATCCTTACAGAATACCCTTTGCATTCCTTATTTCTGTTTATTCAACTTGTGACTGATCCCCTGCTCATTTCTTGCTTACTGTGGTGGTTTGAAAGCAGGAAGAGGAGAGGGGCTGGTGTGATAGTGGGAGGTTATATGATTACCGAAGTATGGTGAGGTCTCTTGAGGATAATTCTGTAAGACCGAGCAGCTTAAGAAGATGGAGTATCTGATCACTACTTTTGAGTCATTGGTGAACTTTGAGAGATGGAATTTGAATAAATCTGTCCCAACTGCCGTCATCTCAGTGAAGAAGTTATTGGGAGTCCTCAGTACAAGTCCTCAGAAAAGACAGGTGACAGCACTAGATCAGAACTTTCTGAGGGGTTGGGATGGATGGGGAGAAGCTCGGAGTTGGGATGACATAAGCAAGGATAATTGCTTGATACTTTTACTGTAGGCAACCGTTTGTTCTGTATAATTTAGGTAGGTGTTTATGTAACTCTTAATTACCATCTGCCAGTTTTTCTGTTTATGAAGGTTCAGTTTGCTTAGTTTCAAAATAACTGTCGTCTGTGCAAGTGGTGCCTGTGCTAGAATATAAAAATGTTTTTTTTCAATGCTGTATGCTCCTGATTTTTGCTATGATGTTTCACATGCCATGTTCTAGAAAATTTCATGCTAGTGATAGAAAATTGTGGTAAGGCTTGTGCTTCTCTTGCATGTCAGTTTGAGAACTCAAATTCCAGTTTGGAGGGTTTAATACTGATATGACTCTTGTGCAGGAGATTAAAAGCAAATTATTCTAGATAATTACTTTTGGACAGATCTTCCATGAGCCTAGCTGACTTAGGTCTTGCCTGACATGAGGAATATAGCCCCTTCTTAGTGCCTGCTATTATATTTTAGGCACTTGAAATAAGAAAACAATACAGATAGTTTTCATTCTAGTGCTTCTTGTGTGTATTTTCAGGGGATGGTACGGTCCCTTGCTTTGATTTTACTTTCTTTGAGTTGTGAAAGGCAGGGAGCTCTGGCTGCCCTAGACTAGGAGATAGACCTTCAGAATGAAATTGTCATCTTGATCTTTTGGGTTTTATTGCTCATTTAACCTAATAGTGCTGTGTGCTATTATGCGCTAGCTTTATGAGGTCAAGATGTGGCAGTTGAGATCCTTTTTTGTTTTTTACTACAGGTTGCTTCAGTAATCACAGAGAATTGGTGATCTGTATTTTGGTATACATGCTGTCTGGAAGTACCTACATGCTCTCATGATTGAGTGAGATGCCTTGCTCTATTTATGTATAAATGGCAAAATGATGTGGTTCTGTTTGGACTGAGCAGAGCTTTCCCATTTTTTTTTGTCTTTTTATCTATCACTGGTTTTGTTTTTTGGTTTTTTTTTTTTGGTAAAATGGTGATAAAATGTAGTAGGGAGATGTGAGGTGTCTTCTTCTGATACATCTGGTACAAAGATATTTTGTGTCCTGCTATGATCAGATATTTAAATATAGTAAGGACCTAACTGAGTTTTGTTAATGCTGTCTGGTAGAGTTCTTATGGTGAAGAAGAAGATGTCCGGATGAAAAATGAAGATGTCCGGATGTGACCTTGAGTCTGGAAAATGTAGCATAATTGCAATTCTCCCGAGATAGAAAAGCCTTATCTAATTAAAGGTTTGAAGGTATTACAGGTAAACCATTTAGTTTTTCACTTGCCTATGCTACATACTGGTGATGTGATGGCAAGTAATAATTCCATACTTCTTTTAGAAAGACGTGGCATTTCAGTTTGGTGAACATTCAGTGATTCCAGCAACAGTCTTTACAGCATGTATCACCCAAGGACTGGAGTCTTTATCTTCGTTTTAAGCTGTCCAATTTATCTGTCAGTCTTGTAAAAAAGTAGGTGTTTTTAGGTAATGTGCACAAAGTGAAGCTGTTGCTGTTTCAGAGTTTTATTAAATATTTTTGCCTTTTTTATGTTTTTGTTGGTATCAAATTTGGTGTTTTCCTCTTTACCTTTTATCCCTCCCCCCAAAACCCCCAACATTTTGCCATAGCATGTAATTCTCAGGTATTTGGGATTAATTTTGTACACTGAGCTCATTTGTATCAGCAATATGTAATTTCTTGTTTGATGCTTACTGGCAGAGGCTTATAAGTGTGATTTTGGGGAATAAATACTAAGATAAGTCTGCAGCATGGAATAAAGTTGGACTTGAGTGTAAACAAGTTTATTCTAGTAAATAATTACCACTTCAGTTCTTGAGAGGAATTTGCCAGTAACTATCTACTTGAGAGGGAAAATATGGAAGCTGTTATATAAGGACGAAAAAGCAAAACAAAACTAAAAATCCCTCTTCTCCAAGGATCTTTGTTTGTTTTGTATTCTACATCTAAGCCAGCAATTTTTGCAGAACACAAGCTCTTATTTACCCAGAGAAAATTAGTGGCCTAGATTTCCAAAGGGCTGAGCACCCATATCACATTTTAGAGAGCATGGTAGCTGCGGGGCTCTGGGAGTATCTTTGAGTGTCAGAGATCTTCTCAGCCGCCCTTGTGCTTTTCCTAAAAGCTTGTTCCTAAAGATGAGCCTCTTTTTGGGAATGGCTAGGAGCTCATGTTCTGGGGGATTTGCCAACAGATCAGGTTTACCTGCTCCTTGTTTTACAAACAAGCAAGGGAGTGAAATGGATGGGACTGGTTCACTTCAGCAAGGCTGCATGAAGCTCAGTGGCCAGCAGTTACTCTATTAAGGGGTGAATGTGTTTCCGGCAGCAGCTGTATGCTGCCAAACTGTGTTTTTGGGCCTCTTTATGGAAGAAGCAGAAAGTCAAAAATACCTTGAGAAAGAATTAGAGAGATTTGTATAATCCTAGTAATAGGAGACAAAGGTAGGAGAAGGTACATAAGAGCAGAAGCAGCTATTTAAATTTGAAGAAACTTGTAAATTGAAGCAACAGAGTTTTAAATGTTACAAGACCTTTGCTTACAGAGATATCAATAATATGTCATGGATTAGATGTCCCTGGCCATCCTCTCCACCTGGTAGAGTCACCATCTGCTTCAACAGTGAGCTAGGATTTTGCTACAGAGAAATACTCTTCTGTAGTTTTTCATATCTGCCTTTCGTGTACTGTTGCAGTTTGTGATAAGATGTTCTCAAACTTTGGTTTGAAAGAGATTTCTGGTCATGTGATGTTGGTTCTCAATGCACTCCCACCACTAGGTTGCCCTGCACAACCCTGCTGAAAAAGTGGAGGTGGGTATTGATATTTCCTTTGATGATAGGTAGGCAACTGGTTTTGTTGATGAGGAATTGTGTGCAGTGATGGTTGTCACAGGAGCTCACACAGAGAAGAGGAAGATCTTGGTCTTACTATATAAACACTGTCCTCACTACAAATATGTCTAAGAGCTTTTCTTTCAAAATCGGGTCCAGATTCATTCACTTTTGTTCCAAATAAAGCTAGTATGTCCAAATTGGAAACATGCAGCAGCAGATAAAAGGGTACCTGGAAAGTATAACTAAATAATGAAAAAATGGCCTGTGATGTACCTGCAAAAAAGTTGACTTTTTTTCCCTTTTTTTTTCCTAAGTGCTAAGTTCCTGTTCCTGTCAGAGTTTTACTGGAGTTAAAAGTTTCCAATATTTTCAAGTCATATGTCTTTTGTTTTAAAATACACACTTGACATAGCAGAATCCATTTTATTTTACTTGAATTTTTTAACTGTTGCAGGACTGGGACAAGGTCAGCACTTTCCATTTCCCAAAAACATACTCCTGTTGCTGAAGGAATAAGGGAAATCTGTATTTCAGCTTCACCACAAATTTGAAGCCACGATGATATTATACATCTCTTACAAAACCACAGAGATGATTGTAGTGAGGACAGTGTTTATATAGTAAGACCAAGATCTTCCTCTTCTCTGTGTGAGCTCCTGTGACAACCATCACTGCACACAATTCNAAAACTGCTGTTGAATTTGAATGGATAATAGCCGATTGATGGCATTATGCATAATGTCAGCCAACATGATAACATGTTTTTAAAAATACAGATAGCTATTTTTGAACAGGTGATGTTGATATATATTCCCTGGTGGACTGTGGTCTGACATCTGTGAGGGATATGTTTGATTTTGGGAAATAAGAATATCACTTGAGAAATTTTTATCAGCCTCTTTTTTTCTCATGTGTTTTTTTGTATTTGCTATTTACTGAGTTAAAAGGAAGTCATATTTTTCTTTCATGGCCTGTTTCAGTCATACAGTATGTTTTGGAGTTAGTAAAACTTTGGCTAAGTTTTGAACACTATTTTTTCAAACCTACTAAAAGGTATATTATTAAATATATTTTGTTTCATTTGATGTCTTCTCAAAGGAAGAATGGTCTCCATAGCGTGGCAGAAATAAAAGTTAATACTTTAGGTTTTCTTTGTGTATTTTTTGTATTTATATCTGATGAGTGCAATTCATTAAGGATACATATGAAGTAATGAGTGTGTGGAAGATAAGAATGATATCCTCATAATTGAAAGAAGTTTCTTGTGTTTCTAAAGTTATAGCAGTTTTAAATGTATTCAGATGTCTGTTGGTATAATGTCAGATAACTCTAAAATATCTAAGATTTGTTGCAGAAATTTGATGTTTAGTGTGTATCAGTATAGAGGTTTTTTTGTTGATGTTCAAACCGAATATTGATAAATACATGTAACTAAAAATTTTCATTTATAACTTGGTCACCTTCAGGTAATTGAGACAGTGGTTAGTGACTTTTGACAACTCTCAGCCTCAGGATTTTTTGCACAGTAAAGATACACTTGAAGTAATTTCTGAGTCTGAACTTTTTCGTTTTGTTTTTGATCTAAAATAAAAATTAAAGTTTAAAATTATGAAAGCTAACTTCTTCCTTAGGATTAGGAAAATTGTTGCAAACACTAGGAACACCATCACTTTTTTTTTTTAATGTCGTAACTAATTCCTGCATGTTTTGTATTAAAAATTAAGGAGGAGCCTCCAATCATTATGCTCTGGAAGACAGGATTGAAGTTGCACAGAAGTTTCTGTCTCTGGGGCAGAAAAAAAGATCATCTTTCCAAGAGAGCAAGTGCTGATTGTTTACCTTGAAAAAACCCACCANAGCAATCAAAATGCTCTTGCTGAAGTTGTTGTGCTTTGCCTGACACTGTTTGGTGTGGCACAAGAACTCCAGATGTAGAACAATGCTGTTTTGGCACTGCAGTAATGCAACAGATTGCAAAAGTATTGCAGAGACCACGCAGTACGGTTCACTGTGGGTGCATTTCATTCTTTTGTATGTGATACTATACAGTGTTTTTTCTCAACCATTTGGGCACTGTGGTGATTGGTATTTGGTGTTCAGTAGATGCAAAAGACATGAGCGCAGATACGGGTCCTGCTGGGGTGTACCTGGGGTTGTTTCCTCCTGTGCCCATTGCTTCCTCTTTCAGAGCACAAAATGGCACCCGCTGTTCCCCGCTGTCCAAATGGGACATGGCAGTGTGTTAGCTTGTAAAGTGAGAGTTTGTTTTTCCTGCAGGCTTTAGGATTGTGACAGGAAAGCAGGACAGTTTACCCCTGTTGCTGGAGGAGGAGATGGTGCAAGTCGGGAAAGGATGTTTGGGGAAGCTTGCTGCTCCTTCACTGTCAGAAGGAGTTGGTGGTGTATAGTGTCAGTCCTTTCTTTGTTACTAGAATTTGATATACGGGATATCCTAACTGTCCTTTTTAAAACTTTGTGTCATGTTATTTTAAAAACAACTCTTAGTTTAGACGTTTCTTTGCTGTTTTCTAAATGCTGATCCAGATTAGTAGCAGATGTAGTTTGTTCATCTGGGAAAGTGATGAGACTGTGAAATGCATGACTTTGCAGTGCAGGCCTCTCTCTCTGGTGCAGTGGGTCATTCTGTCTGGAGACACGCCTGGTGTTTTTCATGTGGCAGAACTGTTGGATATGACCTTCACTAGTGCATGTAAAAGCTGTGAAGAGGTTGTCATCTTTTTCGGGTGCTATGGTTGGAAACCCTAGAAATATGTTGGTTTTTTTAACTAGGGGAAACCTTTCCCAGACTGAGGGACATGCCTGTAGTAGTGCTCTCAGCAGTTCTGTGAGCTGCCTCTGCAATTTAGGAGTCCTTAACAGGAGCCCTGCACTGTTTGGAAGATAGTTGCCAGACTTACATGTTCTTTAAGGGAATTTTGCAAAGCCATTGTCAGCAGCAACCTACATATTTCTAGTTCGTCTCCTTTATTTACAGTTTCACTCAAAGTAGCTGCTCTCTTGAGACATGAATTGCTCACCATCCTGGGTGTCCTCTTGGGGTCTTTGTGTCCTTCCTGGAATTAGCTGGGGAGAGAAAAGGAAATGGTCCATTGTAGAGAGTCCTAGTCTGAGAACATAGTTACTGATGATTTGAGCCTCAACAGGCTTCTGCCTTTTGGTAATTTTTTACTGCTGTTGATTTTAACATTTGGGTTAAAAAACACAATGGAAGTGTATGGACTAATATTGACCAAACTGTTAATATTTTACAGAACCTAGTGTGAGTCTTGCTGGGTGTAGAAAATCCTTATCTTTTGCAAGGGCAAATCTGCTGGCTCTGTGTTACGATGGCTAAGTGTTTGCTGGAGGCATTATATCTCTTCAATATTAGGTCAGTCATTTATTTAGAATTTACTTGCTCTTGCTTGACATTTTTTTCAAAAATTTCAACTAGTTTGTTTACATATTGTTTTTCTTTACCCTCCTTACTGCAAAGGCAGGTCTCTAGTTTTCAGACCAAAAACGTACAATATCTCAATGTTCAAGAGGATTAAGCAGGGATTTAATTTGTTTTTGGGATAATAAGTGGCAGTTGTTTACTTCTTCAGCAGAATACTTTGCAGTATTGCAGCAAGACCGGTTTTTCTTCCTTAAAACTCTTCAACTCTCCTGAGTAATTATGCTA
>VYZR01059481.1:21824-37289 GCA_013400675.1 Oxylabes madagascariensis
TAGTTCACCTGCATCTATATTTGCAAACCTTTGGGATCAGTTATTGATCTCTCTTCTATGTTCTCCCTACCTGCTGGAGTGATTTGCTCTTGAGGGAGCAGGAAGCTGAAGCTGACCCAAATTTTGTTTCCATTTCCCAGTTAGGTTCAGAGTCAAGGTTACTTGAGTGACAATAACTATAACTTTTACCATGTCATAAGCTTAACAATTTTTGTGTTTTTTTCCTAAAAGGTACTCAAGTTTTCTTTTATAGGATTTGAAATATTACTCTGAGGATTCATACAGGGGGTAGGAAATGCTGAAGCAAACAATAAATTGTCTCAAAAGAAAAAAAGAAGGGGAAGAATATATCTCCTTTAACCTAAGGTATTTTGGGATCAGGTATAGTGTTTCTTAGTGGATAAGAAAGTCAAGATTACAGTTGAGTTCCCTCTTTGGGAATTTCTAATATTCTCAGGTAGCTATGGCTAATTCTGTGTTTTTAGTTCATCACTTCAGCCAGCAGCTGGCACAATTTCAAACAGCAGAAATACAAAACTCTCAAACAAAAATAAAAGATTGACCATGGTAATCAACACATAACAAATACAATTAGAGTTCCGTGCTTGGATCAGACAGAGAGCATCCTGACCTGGCAAATGTGCCTGTTGGGACAGCTGCTGCACCTGACAGCCTGTCCTTTGCCAGCTCCTGTCTGCCTCTCCTCCCCACAACCCCCGAGCCCCCTCTTGCTGCCCTTGGAACTGTGATCTGTGCCTGTTGAGAGGGGGCCAGGCCATCTGCACAGTTCTGCAGGCTGCCTTTGCAGAAGTGCTCAGCTCTCACAATGGAGCCCTGATTTTCCAGAGGCTCTGGCACCTATTCAGCCATCTTACCGCAGCCTACCAACATTTTCAGAAGTGCTTGGCCATGAGCAGTTCCTGTTGACATGAGGCATATCTGTGTGCTTATCTACAGCTGTCACCTCTTCTGCAGGTCCTTTAAGCACCTCCTTTGCTGGTGCCTGTGTCAGCACAATGACCTGTCCCACTGTCAGGCACATCTTTAGGATGGGAGGTCTCACACAGGGCAGAAATCACGGTCCCAGCAGCTGCTGGGGTCTGCTCTGCCTCGCTGGGTCTCTGCCAGCAAATGTGGCACAGCCCCAGCTGCAGAGCAGTCCCATGGGTGCCTCACAGGGCCCTGGTGTTAGGGATGGAAGGTTCCAGGACTCTTCTCCCAGTGCTCTCAAATGGGTGAGCCAGATCTCAGGATAGGAGGGGGGAAAGAATGCAAGGTTGAATTCTTATGTGTGAATCACAGGCTGAGCATTTCACATGTACACGTGGGTCTGCAAACAGCAGAGGCAGCATCAGTTAAACACTGACTGCCTCTAACCAGTTAAACACTGACTGCCTCTAACCAGTTAAACACTGACTGCCTCCAACCAGTTGCAACTTTGCTCTTTATGGGAACACTTGATGGCATTTTGAAAATGGTTGTTAACCCTGAGGTGAGATTCACAACAAATTGTCCACATTTATCTCCTCTTTGCGACGCTCCATGCAGATTTTCTTCAAGCTTGTACCACGGATGCAGCACACAGGACTCTCTCCCCAGATTTCTGAACATTGCTCAGATAAAGGCAGCTTCTCCAGAAACTAATCTGGATGGAAATATTCCTGTTTTGTAAACATTTTCCCTGTATTTGTTAGGAGTGAGGTTGCCACCTACGTAAACAGAAGCACAAGGAAGTAAAGCCAAATTCTCTACTCCTCATGGGTAGAATGGACGTAGGCCACTACATTATTGTTTAGATAAAATATTTTCCTTACAAATGTGTCTCTCCTAATGTTCCCTTCAAAGTGCAATTAGCATTCATTTGGTAATTCAGGTATAATGATGATTTGCCTTCATGACTTTTCACCATGCATTGTAGTTTGAAAAATGCCAGCCTAACTCACAAGAAACAGAGAGAATGCATGGATCCACTCTGAAAAGAGGACCAGGAAAGTGGGTGTGCAGGTAAATCTGTTGTAACATCCCATTACACTAACTGAGCCAGGCTGCAGGGCACAAAGTCTGCTGAGGAGAAGAAATACTGAACTACAAGACATAAATAACAACAGATCACTGAGTCAGCTGAAAAAATCTAAACCAATTTTGTCTTCTAAAAATCCATTTACTTGCCTTCATCTTTGCATTTTCAAAGGTTATCGTTTTGTACAATAGGTAAAAGAAACCTTTTTATAAAATGATTAGTCTGACAGTGTTATTTTTAACTTTCACAACATCCCATGCTGTTATGACAAGCAGTGCACAGTTCAAAAGAAAGGAATGTTTCTATCAAAGTATTCCACACAAAGAATACAGAGCCCAGCATGGAATAACTAATGGCCCAAACTACAGCAGTAGTGTTTTTTTAAAAGTTCTTCAACCCGCGATGCATTTAGGTGTATCAAGCTGTGATCCGAATCTTTTCTATGCGTAGTGTCCCTCTGTCTGACTTAATACTTGACTTTTTCCTAAACATATCACAGAGCAACACAGAGGTGGGTTTTTTGAAGGGCTCCCCATTCAGCACCTTCAAAGTATGGCTTCAGAAATGCCTTTACTTGTGGCATGTATTTATTGATGATTGTTCAAATGGGCTGCTAAAAAAGGGTGCAGATTGAAAGGCAATTATAGAGGATGGTCCTTTCAGGATGGTATGCTTGAAAATAGTCATCAGTTTGAAGGAATTTTGAGGGGCAAGTATCTTTCAGAGTGGATTATAAAGGATAGCAAGCAGGAGCCTGAGTAGCAGAGGGAGGCTCTTCATGCAAGGAGTTGCTGGGTCAGGTCATGCTCTGTCCAGGGACCATGCAGGTCCCTAATATCTGAGGTTGTCCTGCCAAAATCAGCTCTGCAAATTCAATCTATTTCAGTAGGAACGTAATGTGATTTTGTCATGTAAAGCCTTAAAAATTGAATACTATTCCTTGATTTTGTGCTTAAGCTTATTTTCAGACCACATGGATAGTAGGTCAAATGCTAGAGCTCCACACTTGGCTTTGGTGCCACATTACCTTCCTGATGTTCTCAGCTATGTTTAGCTAAACAAAAAGGAAGCAGTGATCACCACTACTAAGTAAATAACCACAAAACATGCAGATGCTCTTCCTTGAAATATTTCCATTCTTTTTCTCATGACATGCTCACTTTCTATCTGTGCAGTTCTGAAGGTTTATCCAAATCCCAGTGAAATCAGTCAATTCTATTTCATCTTGGGGGCCATTTCTACTCTGACTAGCAGCACTTTAGTAGAAAAAATTAGAGAGTTACAGCACTACAACATGTCAAATGAAGTTCTATATTTTTAGCTGTTCAATCATAGTATCTTTTCAGCATTATAAAGAGCAAAGGGAGTAATAAAGTTTTGCTAAAACTAATATAAGAAAAAGGGGACTTAAAGAAAATGGGTTTAGTTATTGTTTATGAACACATAAAGCACCAATATTTTGCTTCCTTAATTGTTTTTATAACCAGTTCCACAAAAACAGAATCAGGAAATGAAGTTATGGATTCCAAAAGAGAAAGCGGCAAATAGACTCAAGCTGCAGATTATTTCTTCCCTGCCTTAATTTTCCTCACTTCCCCTCTCCCAGACAGCCAATTTTTTTTACACTGGAAACCATTCCAAGATAGGTCAAGGAGATCACACACTACTGCACCATGACTTACAAAAAGAAGGAAATGTTCATTGCTTTGTTAACATGTTATTGCCAGAAATACATTTCCACTAAAGCATTAAATCAAGAGTCATCAGAAGTGTTTTCTTATTGTCCTGATGCTCATGTAGAGGGTGGTTTGACTGGCCAATAGATAACTCCTTTTAATGAAAGCTGCAGTGGTGCCCTACCAGCATGTCATTCCAGACCTGCAGCAACACTGCACTACTAGAAAGTATTCTAGAAGTTTTTGTAAGTGTTTTAGGCCACAAGAAATCTAAATGTGCAAAAAAAATCCCTTTTTAAAGGGATAATTAATAATCCCAGCTTCAAAAACAATGGCGTTTCAGACAAGAGGAGTAACTATAAGGCTGGCTGAGGACCTCTAGGAACTTGCACAGCGTGGGGAGCAGAGGTGAGCTCAGGTGACTTTTGGGTGCACAGGGCCATCAGAAATTCCTTGAGACCACGAGAGGGTACATGCTCTTGCTCTTGCCACGTGTTCCAGGCAAAGCCATAGAGTGATTTTCAACCAGAAACTCCTCCCCATATCAGCCTACCAGCGTTTGGAGTTGCCCTTCCCCAGATTCAATGTGCCCTCTATTCTTTCTGCTACCAGAAATAAATGAAATTTACCCCTGTGCCAGCACATGAAAGGATGTGTATTTTCTTTCACAAGTAGTGAAGCCTTGGAAAGGAAGGCTGGATATTCAGGATCCTGGAAGCAATCCAGAAGGAGGACATCTCCTGGGGCTAATGCAATTATGATTCCATTTTGGCTGGCTGTGTGAGGAGAAGGGATCATCCAACTCCGAGGAATACTAGGCAAAGGTTGCAATCCTGTCTGTTCAACACTGGGTCAAGCCAGACACTGATTTTGTTAGCCAGTGAATTTGTGTAGGAGCAGTTAGAAAAGAGGGGTAGCCCTGGCACTGATGAATCTGCAATCAGGGTGAGGGCTGGGAGTTCAAACACAATCTCAGGCTCTGGCACAGCTGCATGGGGACACACCTCAGTGCTTCTGCAGAGCAACTTGCTGAATCAAAGCTGAGGNTTACATGAAAGTATTTTTGTTTATTTGCTGAAGAAGATCAATTTTTTAAAAAAAAAATAAAAACTACAGGTACATACTCTGGAGAATATCTAGTCCATAACTATTTCATATGCAGTAAAGAAAGTGAAATTACTAGTATATGTTTGGGTTTCTTGAAGACAGTATTGTCACAGTGTCCTTTGGAATTTGACCTAAAAGCCTTGACATGTTAAGACTAGAGAAAGCAAAAGGCTTTCGGTCTGACATTTTTTATGATATTTTCTTCCTGATCAATAATTGAACAGTCCAGCCAACTTGAAGGTGCTATATGTGGGACAACCACTCACATTTATTTGGTTCATTCTGTTTCTGAGGTTATCTTGGGATTTCTATAAAGTTTGTTCCCTATAAACTCTCCTGCTGCTTGCAGCTGCACAGAAGAGTGTGTTCTGGCTGGGAGCACCTGGGCTGTGTGCTGGAGGGGGAATTAGGGAAGAGTATTCACCTGCCCAGACTTACAGCCCTGGGATTTGTACACATCAGTTTCTTTGGCATCTTTTGCACAGCAGGGTCTTCCCTTGACAGGGGTAACTGCTCTGCATCCCTTTGACATCAGTGTTGACACAGTCACCGCTTCGCAGGGCCTTAGAAAATGTCTGGCCATTCTTAATCCACAGAGCACTTAGAAGGTGTCTCGCTGCCAGTTTTCTCAGTCATCCCTTCAGTGCAGGTCGAAAGGTTGGATTTTTTTCTTCCTGATTATCTGAGGAATCTGACACTAAAAAGGCAAAGGAAATAAAAAATCAACCAAGAAATGCAATAAGGACAAACTGGGGAGCTGAAGCATTTATTATTCTTTAGATAAGGTCGGTAAAGACTGTCAATGCACCAACTGTTATCAGAGAAAAGGTGCTTGTGTTTTCCTGTCTAGTTAAAGCTGTCAGAGCTCGGGACATAATGCACATTCCTCAAGCTCAGTTATCAACACAACTCAGATAGACTTGTATATTTTTATGTTCCTACTTGAGCATCATAGTGGTCTTTTGCTGTATGTTCTTTAGATTTTACACACATCTATTGGACATGTCAAACATTAATTTAATGTNAGGCAAAGGTTACAATCCTGTCTGTTCAACACTGGGTCAAGTGAGGCACTGATTTTGTTAGCCAGTGAATTTGTGTAGGAGCAGTTAGAAAAGAGGGGTAGCCCTGGCACTGATGAATCTGCAATCAGGGTGAGGGCTGGGAGTTCAAACACAATCTCAGGCTCTGGCACAGCTGCATGGGGACACACCTCAGTGCTTCTGCAGAGCAACTTGCTGAATCAAAGCTGAGGTAGTTTATTTCATGGATTATACATGTATTTAATTAAATTTCTAGATAAATATTTGTAGCAATAAGTTTTTGAAGTACTGCAAAGTTACATTGTATTAAACATTTATTGCAATCTTATGAAATATTCCTTGTGTTAAATATTTACTGTTATTTTCAAGATATTGGAATTGAGCTTATTATAAACATGGCACAAATGCAAAGCCATCTTTCTCAGAGCAATAATCTTCCTGAGTTGCTTTTAGACTTATTTCCTGATGGATATTTGCCATTAATGTACTATGACTTTTTCCTTTATGAGAAAAGGCTCTAGCTCAAGCTAAGAGAAAGTTGTAATTTAAAAGATAGTTTCGACAGTGCTCAGCATTCTCACAATAATAACAGTTTTCTTACTGCAGCTACTGTATTAAATATTTATATTGATGTTTATTTTGTAAACAAAGAAACTGAATTAGGCTAACATAGGAAGAGCCCATGATGTGTTTTAATATCTGTATNTTCTGTTTCTGAGGTTATCTTGGGATTTCTATAAAGTTTGTTCCCTATAAACTCTCCTGCTGCTTGCAGCTGCACAGAAGAGTGTGTTCTGGCTGGGAGCACCTGGGCTGTGTGCTGGAGGGGGAATTAGGGAAGAGTATTCACCTGCCCAGACTTACAGCCCTGGGATTTGTCCACATCAGTTTCTTTGGCGTCTTTTGCACAGCAGGGTCTTCCCTTGACAGGGGTAACTGCTCTGCATCCCTTTGACATCAGTGTTGACACAGTCACCGCTTCGCAGGGCCTTAGAAAATGTCTGGCCATTCTTAATCCACAGAGCACTTAGAAGGTGTCTCGCTGCCAGTTTTCTCAGTCATCCCTTCAGTGCAGGTCGAAAGGTTGGATTTTTTTCTTCCTGATTATCTGAGGAATCTGACACTAAAAAGGCAAAGGAAATAAAAAATCAACCAAGAAATGCAATAAGGACAAACTGGGGAGCTGAAGCATTTATTATTCTTTAGATAAGGTCGGTAAAGACTGTCAATGCACCAACTGTTATCAGAGAAAAGGTGCTTGTGTTTTCCTGTCTAGTTAAAGCTGTCAGAGCTCGGGACATAATGCACATTCCTCAAGCTCAGTTATCAACACAACTCAGATAGACTTGTATATTTTTATGTTCCTACTTGAGCATCATAGTGGTCTTTTGCTGTATGTTCTTTAGATTTTACACACATCTATTGGACATGTCAAACATTAATTTAATGTTCTTAGATCTGTGTTCCCTCTCTTTTCAATCTGATGCTTAGTGAAGTATTGAAGCAACTGCAGTTACATGCTTCTCCAAAGCTGACTTGAAAGAGGAAAATTAAACTTTAAAGATGTACCAAACCTCAGATGAAATAAATTGCTCCAGAATTAACATACACCATTTTTCAAGGTCTGAGATAAAGACAGTCCTTGTGTACGATGTACATTACCTGTATGCGTACAAAACTCTTACATAAATGCTTTCAAAAACAAGAACAAATTTTTTATTCAGTGAGCAGTAAGAGATGTCAAATGTTTCTCTTTGGGAAGTTAGAATAATGTCTGCCTGAAAGTCCTGCATATCTAGAGAAGATGCCTCAAAGTACTTACATGTCTCTTGGTACAAAATTCAAGTAATTTAAAGGGGAATTTCATTGAAAATTCTCAGAATCATCGTGTGCCATATTTATGCACATTCAACTACATGTGTAGTTTCTAATTAATTCATAAATAATTATCCCTTGTTGTAAAATGTTGTTTGAATTCCCCAAGTACTTGTTGATGGCAGTTGGTTCACCTTGCTCAGTGTTGTCTTTGATGCCATTTTGCTGAATTCCACTAAACTAAATGAAGGCTCATTTCCCATTAACATAGAAGTCAATCACAAGGGCATCATGCACCATCCAGTGCATCCAGGGAGCATCATAATCTTCTAAAATGAGAATAACGGATTGGGTTTTATGGTGCTTTAAGTGTTTTTGATCCACAGCTAATCCTTGGGAAGACCCAAAGTCCTGCTTCTACCTTCAAGCACTCTTGCTTGTGTCCCAATTTGCCAAAGAAATGCTTGTTTTTTCAAAAAGAACCTTTAGGCTAAACCAGAAATCTGCCCAATGAGAGTTAGCAGACACCACTTGCTCTATATAAAACATGAAGACAGAGGATTTTCCTCAGCTGAATGAATGCTACAGAAAAATATATAAACAATATCATAGGCATTGTGTAGGTAAGGCATAGCACATTTGGCAAGCTGCTGAATTTTTATTTGTACAATGTTTTATAGACAACATTAGAATAAGGATCATTCATTTCCATTGCCTATCAAGTAAGACTTTTTTAGCAAGCTGTAATCTTCAGTCATTCAAAAATAGCCATTGCTTCTGAAGCAAAGCCAGTTTTATTATGGAAAAAAGTGCCAGCTGAGTTCTTGAATGTACCTCTCAGATTTCAGTAATATCCTTTTGTTAAAAAAGGTATCCTTCCTGGTCCCATAGACTTCATTCGGCTAGGAGTGGAACAAGCCTTATCATGTTGAATTGGTCAGTTAATATCAAGGTCAGATCAGGAAAAGAGCATTGCTGAAACTAACATGAACTGGACTATAAACAAGGGATTCTGATCCTGCTCTAAGTTCGAGACACTCCAGGAACATTAGAAAAAATACATGAGCTTAGGCTTGAAACTGGTCTTTGTCCACTGACCAAGGACTTCTGGGAAATTCCTTCCAATTTTAAAGTTCAACAAGAGCCTCACTGACTAGCCTGGCATGTGAGGAGCAGCATCAGTGGTTTGTTTTAGTTGTACTTTATTCTCATCATCTTCACATGAAACAGCCCAGGACCACCCAAATATACACTTCAATGTATGTAGTGCATGAATGTTAAAGCAATCCATGGTATAAATTGAAATATCAACCCGTGATCCCAATCTTTATGCATGGATTCAATTGACTGACAAGTTTGGGGTTTGAGGTTGTTTTAGTATTTTGTTATCCATGTAAAACCACGAAGTTCCCACATGTCCTCATTATTTGCCTGTTGGAAAATACCTACATAATTATTGAAAGATAAATTTCATACTACATATTTCCATCAAAATCTAATGCATGAGCTAAAAAGTATGCAATGTGTTGATGAGGCTCTTACCTTGCAGAGCAAACACTTGAGACCCTGTCCAGTCCCAGGGATGCACACTCAGCCTACCAGAGAACCGAAGGGCATGGCAGGAGCTTGGATCTTTTCTGTAATTTGAGACAAACCTGAGGAAACAGTCAGGGCACTGACGTACAGGTAACTGACTCCATTTGGAGCGACGGGATCCTGGGGGACTTGGGACCTAGAAAAAGATATGTAAGCACAAAACATCACACTAACTTGTCTTTAAGTCTAAGCCCTTGAACTTTTAACTACAAAATTCTAAATTCATGGCTTTAAACCATCAAATATTTAACTTTTAACTTGTATTGTTTTGTCTTGATGCATAAAAAGGCAGGCTTTTTGGTAGTTCTGCTTTCTTGGATGCACTGGCACAATTACTAAGGCCAGTTATGAATCTTCTATTGGTTAAGCCTTGGACAAGGATCTTTCTACCCTGAACAAAGGAAGTTTTTCAACAGAGAGAACACATAGACCCTCCTCAGGCAGCCCATTATCCAGATGTAGGAAATAAAGCAGCATGAGAAATAAAATAAAAATGCTGTAAATTGTCTTCAAACTGATTCCTGAAATATATTTAAAGATAAAAGGGGTCATACTTTGTCCTGCTGTATTCAGTACATATCAGCAATGAATGGGATGGCAGAATTTATGCAGATAAGTATTTTTACATATATTTGTTTTAAACTTTACATGCTTGATTCTCATTCTGGCTCATTCTACAGTGAATTGCAGAAAGAGAAGTCAACTCCAGTGATAAATTGCATAAGATACAATGAGGAGTATTCACTCCAAAAATGCTGATAGTGAAACCACCATGTTCCAAACACTTCTGTAACTAAGCCTCAAGGAAACAGCTCTTACTGAACAACGTTGTTATTCAACATCAGACTCGGCATCAGAAACATTGGCAGTCAGGCAGTTCCTGCAGTGCTGATGTGCTGATAAAGTCATTCTTGCTTTTGCCTGGGCCAAGGCCCTAAAATAACATCACTGGCACTCAGAGGTAAACTCATGACTGTGAAGGTAAAAGATAGCACTGTTCCTACTATATCCCAATTTTCAACACATGTCACTTTATGTACTCAAAGTTCAGCTTCCCCGTAAAGGAGCCGACAGGCAGAGCACTGCTCTGGATTCACTCCTTGCTTCCCAGTAGGTCCCAAATAAGTATGACACACTCCTATTGTCTTTCTCCTTAGTCATGAATCCTGTCTCTTTCCTGCAAAAGCACAAGGAAATAATTTACTGCCAGGTAGCTTTGCCCAATCCTAACAATGCTTTAGGAATAAATCTGTTCATCCATTCTAGACAACATATACTACTGGCAGTCTTACAATGGCTTGTGATATGAAAAACTTAATCATGAGAAACACAGCTAAAAGTGAAATTACATTAGCTTGAACAATGTTTTCCATAATCCTCAACTGCCTGATCTGACATATTAGGTTTGTCTTAGACTCTAATTTTCAGAAAATACCAGATGTAGCCTTTTCCCCAAAACCAATTGCTGGTGTCTCTTTTGAGATCCATCCAAATTCACTTGGTACAAGCGAGTTTAAAACTGAGATACCAGTACTAATTTGAGAACTATGGTGCTCCTTTTCTGAAAATAAGTAGAATAAGGCATATAAAAGAAAATACTTTAAGAGAGCTCATCAATGCAGAAAATTAATGCAGTTCAGTTGTCTTGGTATTTTTCCATAAAGTCCTTGATATGATGGTGATGAGGTACTAAGGACTGCTTAGTTCAGAGTACCAGAGCTGAATGAGAAATGTGATGCTTTCTAGAGCCTTTCCAGAAGCTGACTGTACAACCAACCTCTCAAAATACTTAGAAGAAAGACAACTGCTAGCAACACTTCACAAACTTTCTTTCTTAACTGAATAATGTCTAAAGGAAATATATGTCATATACATAAAAATAAAATTGGAAACAGAAAATTAAGGGGAAGAGTGAGATAAAGAATTTCCTAAAACTTCCTGTCAAGCTGCCATGCTCTCCTTTTCCTATAGTACTCAGTCTATGGTTCTGCATCTTGAAATATGGCACTTTTCAGTACACTAACTTAAAATGATAATTGTAATTAAAATATATTATCTCAGTAAAATGAGATTTCTTATGTTTTGCATACATTGTGTCCTGAAATAACCAGTAAACTAAAAAGAAAATTCTCTGCACTCTCTGCCCAAAAAATGGGGTTTTTTAGCACAGCTCAAGAGAGATAACTGCACTTGCCTGAGCATTTAATATCAGGAAAAATTTTTTTAAGTTTTCTGTTGCAGAGAAGAGATTGCTCAGAAAGTTTCATCATTGCAAAGATGCATAACTACATGAATTACTCGCCAGCAACAAGAAAGGGGGAAATGTTGGGTGAAATTGAATGAGATAGAACAATAGAGGGGGAAATGGAAGATGCTGGAAGATAAACAAGTGTTTAAAAAGTCTGCTTGCTGCACACAGGGCTTCAGAGCCAACCCTTGCAATACTGGCAGCAGCATAACAAAATCCTGCATGTGCACAAGTGTAGAGGAAAGACTGCACTCTACATTGGAGCTCAGGCTCAGCCAGAATTTCCCCCTTGATTCCAAACTTTTTAACATTCAAAGCAAGGATTAAAGATCATCTTGGACATATAAAAGAAGCAGAATTTTATTATCAGCTGAGTTTAGAGAGCTCTGTATAGAAATGAGTAGAGAAGAGAGTATTTTCTGGCTGGCACAGGCTGGGATTTGGGGGCTGCTGCAGGTGGTTCCTGGGCTGCTGCTGTGTGCAGAGCACACACATTATTCCTCCACAGGGCCCTTGATGCTGGCCCAGGAGCCCCGGGAGCACCTCGGTGCCTCTGTTCCCATAAAGGCAGAAAATACACCCAAGCAGGTGCTGGGAGATGAGTTGATGCTCCATATCTCAGGATTGCTTTTAATAAGAGCAGACACGGCGGGGGAAGAAGGGGGGCAGGCTGTGAAGGGAAAATCACACAGCTAATTGAGGAAAAGATTTTCTTTTAATGCTAAACAACCTTGAAGAAACACGATGCCAGTTTAGCTGATACTAAATACTGGTTGAGGGGAGGGAAAATAGTTGTAAATACAAAGTGAGAGCAATGAAGTTCAGGGCAACTTGAGTAGATCAGGAGCACAGAATTTTAAGCAACTGGAGTTCCAAGATGAAAGCGGCAAAGTAATGAGACAAGAAAAGAAATTTGAAATTGTTCTCTGTTGCAAAACCCCAAGCACGAAAAGGCCCTTAGCCTGCTCATGGACGTCTTCTTCATGCCTTCCACATGCTGCTCGGTGGTGGAAAAACCTCATCTAGCATGAGCTGAATGAAAGATGCATGCAAAAACAGACTCGGGAGTAAGTCCAATTCTATAAAAATGAGTGAAGATTCATTTGAAGTGCAATAAGAAATACCAGAGAGAACATCATTCCTCTTATGATGAACAGTAGAAATAACAAGGCTGTTAAGGGGAAAGGTATGCATTTGGGAGAAGTAAATAGTGGAGTACACAAATGATAATGCATAAGGGAGGTGGGAAAAGCTACCTATGTGTCCTAACCCGTGTAAATGTTTCTATATAAGCACAAAGCAGACCTTCAGACCTCAAGTGACATTTTTGATAATATCCAGATTACAAAAGACATGTAGAATTTGATGGATAAAAGTGAAATATAAGAATATAAATCTAATAATTTGTCCAGCTCTCTGAAATTTATCAGTGCATAAGTTGAAATACTGTACCTAACATAAATTAATGTGACACTAAAATATTACACAAATTAATATTTTGCTATGATGGAAAGGCAAATCTACAGTTTCACTGAAATGGATTGTTTTCCATTAGCTTTCCTTTTCCTTAGCAAATGAATAAAGGCAGTAGAAAACTGCAAGCTCAGACACTTTAAGACTTTATTAACCACACAATTACTTATGGTATTTGTGAAGAAACGAGAAGAGACATCCATAGAAAATGCCAAATAACCTTAAATTATTCCAACACTTACCTATATAGTCCATCTCTCTCCAACACCACATTTAGTTAGATTTATACCTGCAGTACAGTAATACCAAAAGCTTTTAATTTCATTGTGTTGCATAAAATTAGTCGCAGTGCTTTTCATCATCTCATGTTATGAATGATGGAAGGGGACAGACACAGTATTTAAAATGCTGACTAAATAAACCCCATGAATTATTACAGCTACATATTTCAGGCAGAAAAGAAAAGTAGGGCTAAGACTGAGAGACCTTATTCAGACTTAATTTTGGAGACTGTAATGCAACATATCTTATTTGCAGCTGTATAAAAAGGCAAGATATATGTCTTCCAAACTTGGCATCTGACATACTGGTCAAATCCCTAGAGATGAGCAAAGGGATTTTTTGGAATGAGATTATCAACATATTTAATGTCCTGAATCTGTATACATCATAAGAATAAACTTTAGCATTTAAGGGATTATTTAAAACATCTGGTCTCTCCTTTGGTTTGCAGAGTCCACGTTTGCCTCCCAGTTGTTGATCACAAACCCCCAAACAGAGGTGGGAGCTCCAAACCCCAGTGCCCAGGGCAGGGCTGCCCACGCTGAGCTGGCTGGGGGGACACGGACAAAGCCAATCTTTGCTGACCAAACATTGCAAGAGCCATGAAAGGCAGTGGGGGCTGGGGTGAAGGAGGAAAGTGCTCCAAAATAGCTATTTCAGTAAAATATATGGAGTTTCCACAGATTCAGAATTAACACATTTAACTGTATTTTCTTATGGAATTTTAATTATTACACTTTTACAAGCTCTTGTGACTCATAAGCAGCATTACTACATATAGACTGTATCATAATACTAAGTCAAGTTGTTAGGATGTTCCACATTAAATCATTAAAAATTAATGCAGCTGCTCGTTCTTGCTGCTTGATACAACTTGTCAAGTGTCCTCTTTGTGTGTGGGAACAAACTACTATCAGATTTAGATTTCAGAATTACACAATAAAAACTTGATATATATATAAAAATAAATGAATAAACAAATATAAATATATTCTACCACAGACAGCAGAATATATATATATAAATATAAACACATATATAAATATATATATATTCTTTTTCTCATCACTAGTGAGGGGGAAAAGAAAACCAACAAGTTTTTGAATCAAAAATTTTTAGGTTTAGTCATAATATTCATGCAGTGTCATACACTCTGTTCATTACACACTGGGAAAGGGCAGGTGAATCCAAGCATCATTAGGCTTAGCAATAATATCCTAGATAATAACCCTTCAAAAATTATTATAATAGTAAAAGCAGAAATAAAACCAGCAGCCCCGTTTCCTTCATCTGAATCTACCAAAACCCACCAATCCATCTGAAGAATGTGAACATATATCTGTCAGGATACAAAAGATCGTGTCCAAATTATTTGTTTTGATTAATTTCCTTCTGCAGCAAGAAATCTACAGCTTGTATACATTGACCAAGTCCCACAGGTCATTCATATTTACAATTCTTTTTTCTTAAGTAATGTCTCATGTCCCATCATGCGCAAGTGATAAACGGCGCTTGTCAAACACCCAATTGGCAATTCGCTTTTTGACTTCAAGGGTCACACTGCAAGCACCTGGAGTAAAATTCCTCAGAAAACTCTGCCAGCCCTCTATTCCATTTTCAGTTACATTGGTGTAATTCAGACAAGGAGAAATCCAAATCTGTTCTGAGCAGTATGAAAGGGGTACTAGTGTGAAACACCCACGTGCACAAGTTCTATTTAACAATCCATGCTCTATTTCAGCGATTCAGGGTGGGAAAAGTAATGGGGAGAGTGTCATCAGTTCTGAAGGTAATTTAGAAGCTATTTACATGCCATAGACAAAGACTTGGCCACAGTATAATGCAGGTATCTGTGCTGAATCTTTAAAAAAAGAAAAATGTCAAATCTAGCATAAGCTGCATGTTGGTGGAAGGTTGTCACCAACATCATTATAAAGGCTGATACCTGCATAGCCTGAATTTTCCTTGGTAAAGGAATCAATGGAGCTTAAATCGTGACCTTTTGGGGCATTTTTCTTATAATGGTCACTATTTTGTGACAACACTGCAAAATCAATTGGTTCATCTGGTCCCTTAAAATGCATTACAACTGATGTCACATGGACCAGGGCAGGATATCTTTATCAAATATTGCTAAAGTCCCACTGTTTTCTAGGAACCATAATTGATGAAGTGTGAAAGAACCAGTCCCCATTACTTTTCCCA
>VYZR01059488.1:21680-37759 GCA_013400675.1 Oxylabes madagascariensis
CCAGTCGTTTAAGTAGGCTCCTGGGTTTTTTTGTCCAAGTAGGCTTCTGTTTCTTTCATTTAAATATGTTAATATCTTGTTTGGGTTTGTTCTTCTCTGAATATTTATTAAGTGGTGATTGTGAAGTGATTCACTTGCAAATTTGGAGAAGAGCCTTTATTTACATCATGTATATGCATGTAAATAGGATTGTTGGTGCCAGGCATATTTACTTATCGAGTGGATGTGCAGTGACTGCGTGGGAATGTGACAAGAGAAAGGGAATACTGNATTCACAATCTATTATTTTCAAATAAATCTGAGGTCGGCTAAAACTTTTCATAATGGAGCCAGCATTGGAGTGTAAAATTCACACTTGAGTATTAGGGTGGAGTACCCTCAACCTATTAATGTGCATGGAGGCTGTCAGGCTGAGGACATTTTGGAAGAGTCTAGCCCTTCCCTGGAGCAGGCCCTCTGCCAAGCAACAGGTACCTGGCTTGCTGTCTGTGCTTTGCTGCAAACAGTGTGGCTGTCACTATGGAAACATATGAGATGTCAGAAATTCAAAGCACTCCTGACTGCTTCATTTTGCTCATTCAGGAAAGCTGAAATGTAAAACATGAAGAAAAGATTACCTAAGTTGTTTTCCAAATTGACGCATATAATGGGTATAACAAGGAAGGAATGGTGACAGATGTAAGATCACTTTGAGGAGTTGTTATGGTATAATTTTAGCTGGTAAGAGAATCCCACCTCAGAATGAGGCTTGAGAGAGTGGACAGTATTATATCCCCAAAATGTTCAAGTTAAGGTGGTTAAAAATAATTACAAGGTTTACCAAGTATCTGTCTTATTCCTGACTGGAAGCCTACACCGACTACAGCCCTGGTAGCTGAGTAAACCCTGCAAAAGGTAGTCAGTTACTGCTTTCTGTGGCAGTGGCACACCAGGCATTTGAAAAGGTAACAGAACCCTGAGATCCTGTACGTTATTATGAATGTTTGGGGTTTTTTATGGATTAAATGGTTTCAATTTGCTTGACAGCAGACAGCAATTTTTTCTCTCTGTACAGTTCAATTGACTTTATCATCTCTCCCAAACATATATTTCATTCCCAAATATGTTACCACAAAGCAGTAGTTTCTATGCAGTCAGTATTCCACCCTTGATATATGAATGGTATTATATGTACAGTTCTGCAGTACACAGAGAGGTAGAATTGCCTCTGTTCAGGAAGAGAGACTGCCTATTAGCACCTGCTTTAAATAACAGCACTGACACAAGCAGCTGATGCTTCCTGGTAAAGATTCAACACGAGATCAAAGTCCTACTGCCTTAAAGACCCCACGCTGTTTTCATAGTGTATATAGTAAAAGTGTGGATCTAGTGACTGCATGATTACCCGTTCTGTTTGCATTTAAAGAATGAAATCCCAGGAATACTTCAGTATCGAGAGTAGTACTAGTCCGGGTGCTGTGTTTGAGATTAATTGTTAGAAAAGCTGCTCCCCTTGTGGAGGTATTGTTTTTGAATCTGTTAGGTTGTGTGTTTCCAGAACTCTCTATCCGATCTCTCCAGGTATAAACTAAACTGTTAATTTGATATACCCGTTCTTTAATTCACAATAGCAGTATGTCAATAAGAACAAAGTATGTCATGTTCTAACATCATTTTGGGAAATAAACTGCTGCCTTTGACTACAGAATTAGCCTGTTTCTTGGACCAGATTTAACTATGACAAATGTTCTCAATATCCACATTACCTGTCTGTGACTGTTTAAGGAGATTTGGGAAAACAAGAAGACAATAAATTCCTCCTGCTGTATTTAGAAAAAGCCTCAGGCATTTTCAGTGTAAACACAATTTTGAATATTTGATTATGCTTCTGTGAGCTCTAACAATGTCTCAAAGCAGAAAATGAGGCACTACGTCTTTTTAGTCTAATTTATGTATTTTCTTCTGTTACTTTTTGTTCTTGTTCCAATCTTTGCTCTGGATGCAAGGCACTGCATATATGCAAATGCAGGGACAGACAAAATTTCCTTCTCACTGCATGGAAGTGGTGCTATGGGGACTTGAAACTAGCCTGCATGAGGCTGACTCAGTGAGACCTGTTGGGTGAAGCGGCTCTGTTCTAGCCCTGACCCCAGAACACTTGCCCTTAAAAATTTTACCATGTGCTTTAGTCTTGAACTGGAATCCAGGCCCCCTCTACCTAGATTACTGTGCAGCACAAAGAAAGGAAGGATATAAACCTTGTCAGGCATATTTCCAGCTGAGGTAACAATCTGTGTGTTCCCCTATGTTGCAGCAAACATGAGGTAACCTGAGTTTAAGACCCCTTTCACTGATACCTGTCTCAATTTTGACTTGCTTGAAGTTGTGGTATTTGCTTTTAAGCACTATGAAACTCACTTTATTTTACAAAGGCCTCTAAAGCAATGAAGTTCTTTTACCCTACGGAGTAAGACTCATGCTGGTAACCTGGGGGTGAAAGGCTGTGTTTTTCAAACTTCTAGTTCTCAGTTCCTCAGATAAATACAAATAAATGGTCTCATTTTTAGCTAGGAAAGAGGCTCATTATCTGATAATTAGGAAGTGCACTATAGTCATATTATAGCTGTAGCTAGACTGGGATACCCACCAATATGAAAGCGAGAACTGGAACAAGACTTAGCAGACTTCTGTCTGCACGCCTGAAGCCAACCCATCAAATAATGCATCAATTTCAACCTAGTCCATCTTGTCTCATAATAAATACCTGAGTCCCATGATGAATTTCTAGTAGCCATAGTGATGGTACTATGCAAATCAGATATAAAAATATTGCTGGTGAAAACCTGTGAAGGAAAAGAAAAGATACCTTGATATTATGACACATCGTACTTTCCAACACAGATAATGTTCAGATATACGGTCTCTTGTGCCTCTGCCATATGGGATGTTAAGAAATAGGGTAACTGCACATAAGAATTGCTATTCTTCCAGGATTTCTTGTGCTGTGTGAGTATTACAAATAAAAGGTTTATCTGTACATCAGTCTAAGGTCATATATGGACATTTCTTTAAAATCTCTTTTTTAAGAACTGACCAAAGGCACTTTGCTGTTTGTATTCTCTCGCAGCATTTTCTGTATTTAAAAAGCCTGTAGCTAACATGCTCTTTCTGATTTCATGAAGAGTGAATTAATACATTGAGTCACTTGACTGAGTGATGCTGAGATAAAGGCAGTTGCTCACAATCCTGGGCATTGACACAGGAAAGACAGAAATAGCATCAGTTTGCCTAAAACAAGCATTGCTTTAGTAGGAGTTCTTTTAGTTGTAGGCTGTGCATTTAAAATGGGTTTATGAAAATGGGTCTTGGCCTTGTTTCCCCACCTGTGCTGGCAGTGGTAGAATTTTCTAGTTCTTCTCTTCCTGCCAGTCTTCTATATAACTGTGGTGGGTTGATCCTGGCCAAACGCCAGTGCACCCACAAAAACCATTTATTCAAATAAAACCAGCACAATAACTGATGTCGATGAAGCTCTATTATCTTCAGCTTCTTTAGCTGGGTTTATTCAGAAGTAATGGAGAGGTTTCTTAACTCCTTCTGCAAGTAATGATTCTTGTGAGAGTTGCCGAGGTTTTCTCATTAAATACATGACATTTGATTGGGGTGGGGATTTTTGGCAATTCTGTCCTTTTGGTGTAGGAATGAGCTGCAATGCCACAAATGTTCCATCTAGCTCTGCATGCCACAGTAAGGAGTGGGCATTGCTGCAACGCCCTGGGACTGGGCAGTGGGGTCCAACTCGGGACATTTGCTTGGTTCCTTCTGTCCTGCCACTGGCACATTCTGCAGTGAATTTAAACTGCTTGTAAGTATGCAACTGCAGCAACATTTTGGTCAAATGTTGTTGCATTTACTGTTTGTTCCTATGTTGAATGTACCTTTATTTTGGTAATCATGACTTTTCCAGTGAAGATTAAGTATTGAGGAAAACAAAATCCTACTGCTTAGGGAAATTACTGAACTTGCTCTGAACTGTTTCTGAAATGTTTGCTGAACTGCTCTGAAATGTTTCAAACAATCCCTTCTAAGATGGTTTGCATTTTAATTGCGTTTGTTTTTCAGGGTTGAGGGGAAGTTGTTAGTTTTGGCAGTGGGGTTGTTGTTGTTGTTGTTGTTGTTAGCTTTTTTTTCCTTAAAATAAAAAAGTTAGCGATTCTGTGGCTTTTTAGCCTGGTTATTTTGGGAGAAAACACACCTCTCATTTGAATGGAAGAACTAACATTTTACAGTATTTCCTGTAGGACTTGAGCACATGAAAAATCCATCCAGCTGGCAGGTTAGCAATACTGAGCTAATGATACCACATCAGGCCAAGAGACTTCAGGGGCTTTAACCCTGCCTTTCTTTCAAAAGGAGCAATCTAGAGGAAGTATTACATGGCCAGGCTCACAAGAAGACTTTTTTTCCACAGTGCCATTAAATGTTTTGTGCTGGTGTAACAGTCCTCTGTCAATAATGAAGGGAGAATATGAGGGTGTTGGAGGCAGGTCCTGCTGCATAGTTTGCCCCTTGCTTGGATTGGTGATTGTCTGTGGAGCTGTTTCTACAAATGCTGATGATGTTGCCTGTTCTGAATGTGACTGTTTTCCACTGGAGCAGAAAATTGCCCTGATACAAATAGATGCTGGCTGTTTGTCTACAGTTCTCACCTATAAATGTACTTTTATTTTGCTGCTTAGAGTGCTGGACCACATCCATTTCAAAATTTTCTTCCAGATAAATTTAGACCTGTCTTCTATGTATTCATCTAACATGGATCTGCTTCTGTTTTTTTTTTTTTGTTTGGATTTTTCAAAAGCTCCCATTGCAAGTGTTCCTTCATGAAGATTCTGCTGCTGCCTCCTCTCCCAAAAGAATTGGGTCTGTTCAATCTGCCTGTCTCATAACTGCATTTGGGGCTCTGCTGTTGTTCAATTTTCCAGTGTCCCAGACTTTATCACTGCTTTTATTACATTCAAATTTAGAACATGGAACTCTTGTGTGAATAGTCACACAACACTCCTGTTATAATGACTTTCACAGGTTGCAATGGGCGGGATTTTAAGAACATGGGAATACTCCAGGGCTCTTTAGTCCTGGATTTGTCTCAAGGCCTGCCTGCAGTTTGAGTTTTAACAATAAAAGGTCCTAGTGAAATCTTGACAATTAGTTCCATGACCGCCTCCTTTTTGCAGAGCATTTTCTTTTGGCTGCCTGAATGCTGATGAGCTGTAGATGACAGCAGTAATTCTTCAGATGAATGTAAAACCCCATGTGCTTGGGCAAGCTCTGCTATGACTAACTTTTTTGTTCATTTCTGGGGCAGCCTTTCACGCATGGAAGTTCCCCTCTGGAACAGCCTCTCAAATCCAAATATTAAAGCCATTCTTGCTGTATCAAAAGAGTGGCTGCTACTCATCTTTTACTTTTTTACCAAGTTTAGGTTCATGCAGTAGCGTGATGTTAGGACAGTTCATGGAGGAGAGAAAGGGCATTCCTAGGGAAGGAGGTGCAACGCAGGGCACGGCAGGATGGGGTGTAAGATCCAGGGCATTTGCAGGGTCCCTCCGCACCCCTGTGCCCCTGCAGCGTGCAGCCCCAACCCGCTGTGTCCCAGGAGGTGCCCCCAGCCCGCGGCAGCCCCACAGCATCCACCTCCTGACTGACTGCAGCAAGAGGCGCACGGCCGCACAGAGCGGCAGTCTGCTGAACGGCTGCCCCTCCTGGAAGCCCTCTATCTGGCAGTGCACTAGCCAAACTCTACCAGCTTTCAATCCCTGCCTCCCAGGAG
Source organism: Oxylabes madagascariensis (assembly GCA_013400675.1). Lineage (NCBI taxonomy): Eukaryota > Metazoa > Chordata > Aves > Passeriformes > Timaliidae > Oxylabes > Oxylabes madagascariensis. The sequence continues at coordinate 27,490 of VYZR01059488.1, forward strand.
CAGCCGGGGAGCAAACGCGACCCCTGAGCGCCCGGGGCCAGAGCAGCCCCTGCTCTCGGGGCAGCTTCCCATCCGCAGCAACGGACATGCAAAGAAGCGAGAGGCGCTCCGGCGGAATATGCTCACCATTTGTAGCCTCTGCCTTGCTTAAACTTGAGGGTGAGCCCTGTCTCCAGGCACAGGAGAAGATTGAGCAGTGCCAGCAGCCAGTACTTGGGTTCCTTCTTGACGGCGGTCACTCTCCAGACCCCGATGAGCGAGTGCAGCACGAAGAGCAGGCGAGTGACCAGGGCGTTGAGCAGCACCATGAGCTCCATGCCGCACACCCCCTCCCCTCGCCCCGCACCACGGGGTGCCCGGCGCCTTCAGCAGCCCCGGCGAGTTACCTTGGGAGCCACCGGCGAGCCCGCGCCTCGCCGGCACACACAGCTCCTCTCCTCCTCCATCTCCACAAAGGGGCCCATTATAACAAAAAAGAAACAGCATCGCCCCTCCCCCAGACTTCCTGAAAACTTTTTGAAGGGAAAAAAAAAAAGACACTCTTCCATGCTGCAGCGGCTTGCAGGCTCCGAACAGCCCTGGCCAAGGCTGGGGTGGGGAGCGTTGTTTCTGTCCCTTCTGTCATCGGCTCAAGGACCAAGCACGGCGAGATTTTCCCTCTCGCCCAGTTACCACCGCTCTGCAGCCCCATTGCTGCTCTTGCCTCGTGCGTTTGCAGCAGAGACACAATGTAAGGCACGTTATTAGTTTGAATAATTTTTGCTGAAAACTCCACCGCATTTCTGGGAGTGCAAACCAAAGAGAATTAAATCGTTTGTTTAACATTGCAATATAGAAAGCAGAACCTGTATCCTTAGCTCAATACTGGAATCCCATGTGCAGCAGGCGTCAGAAAGTGAAATCTCGTCAAACCACTCTGTTCTATGATCTACACCCTGCTGCAACACTAAGAAGCAGGCCCAGAAACAGGGATGAAATCTGGGCTAACACTAATTTTACTGAGTTGGTCAATAGAGGCATATACAAAAAATGGACTGAAGTTTGGCTATTAGGTCAGTTACCTCTGGACGGACTTTTGGTATCCTGTGGGAACAGTGTACGAAGTACAGAATTTATTTTAAAATTTCCTTGATGTTTCTCATAGAGATTATAAATTGTATTTGAATTTACACTTGGGTAACCAAAGAGAAATTTCTTCTTGCTCAAAACTGGCACTGTGTTGCTCCAGTCTTGTTTAATTTACTGCCAAAGCACTTAAATTGAAATACACCATAGTAAAATGCAAATGGACAATCAAGTCCATGCAAAAAGTACTGTGGTGTTTCAGAGGTCCTAAATTCCTAGATTTAATTTTAAGAAATCCTGTTCTATTTAAACACAAGATGATATTCTTCGAGTTGTGACCTTTCTAAGAAGGTATCTTTCCTCAATTGCTAAGATCCAAGTTTTCCTTACTGCAAAGCCAAGCCTCTTCCTTTATCAAGTGCTGATGCTGGGCTGGCTGATATCCTTGGCAGTTGGGGGATAATGGGGAGGAAGACTCTACTCCACTTTAACCCTGCCCAGAAAAAAAAGGAAAACAAAAGTCGGTTCCACAGTAGAGATGACTCACTTGGGAAATGCCTGAGTAAATAAATGTACTGTGTAGCATGCCTTTTTGAAGGAACAAAATCAAGCTCCTCATGCTCAGAGGAAAATGAATTCAAGTCAAGGATCTACTATTGCTAATCCCTGCCAATAACTACCCTGCCATATCATGCCTTGGGTGCTGCTGGTTCACAGCCCTTCCGCTGGCATTAAGGTCAAATGTAGTTGAAGAGGAAACTGGGAACAGACAGATTGAAGAGATTGTTTAAACAAGAGATTCCTCTGTGGGAGTGCTTAATGTCGAAGAAATGACTTGGGGGAACTGGTATGTCCTGTCGTTCACGGAGATCCCAACAGGGCAGACAGATGTCACAAAACCTGGAAAGATGTTGATCAGAGCAACATTCTCATGATACCGTGCTCAGGAAGGATGCAGAGAGCTTTGCTGAGAGCTAAGTAATTCTGCCTATTGAACACGTGGGAACTGAACCGCTTAACAAGGTAGTTTCTTCAATGAACAATCCAAACTTCACATCAGTGGAAGTCCCAAACTTAAGTAGGAAGAAGATACGATATTGACTCTGCCTACTCAGTGGTGGACCATGATGGCAGCACACAACAGCCTGAGTAGAGGGGGAAGTAAGTACTAATTGACATCTTCATTTCTTTGGCCTAGAAGAGGCAAATATTGCATCCAGACTTGACAGAGTGCATTTTGAGATGTTTCAGTGGCTGTTTTGTGGAGCAGCTGGTTCAGGAACCCATGAGGGCAGTGCTTGACTTGAATCCTGAGTGGTTTATGCGATATGATGTATAGACTTAACCGCTGAAAAGGACACTCGAAAGGGGAATCCTCATGTGCTTAGATTTGGCATCCTTGCAGGAGTAAGACAAGCCAGAGTTCTCTACCATTGCTATGCTCAGCTTCAAAAAGGACAGCTAGATGCAGATCAGCAAGCATGTTGAAAATAAGACAGATGGAACACCTAACTCTTTGCAGAGAGTATGGATACTGCTTCTGTAAATCACATGGGAAGTGCAGAGATAATAACTGTGCATCAAGGGAAAGAGTGAGAGGAAGCCAGCAGTTATAGGGTAAGTGAGATTGCAGGAGCAAGAAGGCATCCTTCAAAAAGCTGAAATGCTGTCCAGCTGAAGAAAACTGAAAAAATTGTAAACTCTGGCATGGACAAACATGATAAGGCTGGCTGAAGGAGTATGAGGGACGATTAGCAAGAAACATAGTAACTAAAATGTCTGCTACCTGTTCAAACGTGTAGTGACTAGGAAGTCTGCCAGGGAATTAATTGTTCAGTCAATGGACAGTCAGGTGGCACAGAAGCCCTCAGGGGGTGGTATTGCTGTGAGGGAGGAGTGGAGTCCCAGCATGGGTACAGATGTACGCTGTAATATGGGAAAGCACTGACTCCTGCACAGAGCCTTATAGAAGAGTTTCTTCAGAATGGTTTTTTTTCTCTATGACTTTGTATGTGCTAGTGTTCCACCAATTCAATTCTTTTCATAGTTTCTACTGATCTGCAGTTCAGACTTGTCAGGCTAATTGATCACGGGCTAGAGAGTTCTTGAGGGAGAAACTTTGTTTACCTTGTTTTTGTAGTCTTTCTCTGAGGATGGAGTTAGGTCTACTGCTGGATGCAGACATTGGAATTAGATGGACCTTTGCTCTGACCTGAAATGACTGCATCAGTAGAGACTTTCTGATCTCTGAAGAAATTGAGCTGGAGCGGGTTGTAGTGTTGGTTGGATCCAAGCTGAAAACAAGACTTGTGTCTGTCTGTATAGAGTGCTCTACTAATGATCTATCTTCTTACATACCTTTTTTTTTTCCTTTTTTTTTTTTTTTTTGAAACTTTGATCTCTTGAACTCCTTGAGAGTTAATGTTTGCAGGAGCTGCTGTACTCTGGCAAAGCCTGGACACAGTGGTCTGAACATGCGTCACACTGTGTGGAATTTTCATCCAAGACACCTTGGCAAGATCTACTGCACAGCTCTGCCACGTAACAGCCAATTGCAGCATGTTTGATGCATTTGGGAAATGTTAAACCTTACTGTGCCCCCAGCACCAGTGACCTTCTTTCTGCAGGAATAGGGAATCTGGTACTTTAAAAACTGTGCCACAGGATCTCTGTGCTTGCATTGAATAATTCTTGCTTTTAGGCCAAGTCACTGTGATGATTGCACTAAGCAGCCTCCATCACTGTCAGAAATGTGAAAATGCACCAGTTCCCAACAACAAACTGGGGTTGGAGGTGGTTCACAAGCTGAACATGAGTCAGCAGTGCCCCACTGCTCTTAAATGGAGGGTCACATCAGCACACAGATACGGAGCTGAAACCTGCCAATGTCCATCTTGTGTACTTGGGAAGGCCTTAGCTAAAGTGCTGCCCTACCTTGGCTCAGGGAGGGAGGGACAAGTGGAGAAGGGCAGGAGTTTTTCTGTGGTAGGAAATTACTTACATAAACAAATGGATCAATTTTAGACAGTTAAAGTGACATCCGTGTCAGGTTGCAGTGCTTATAGAATCACAAGACCCCTGCTCAAGCACCTGGCAGGACTCCAGTTTGAACTGGAGTGCAGAAATCTATGAGGAGGAATTCCAGAACAAAAGTTCTGTGAGTTTTTTTGATAGTGTGCAGTGATTTTTTTGTTCTGTTTTTTTCTCTTTGTGGGAACTCAGAGCAAAGAGACTCTCAGAATTTGCTTCTCTTGCTTACAAAATGGGATGTTTTAGGCAGTGAAATTTGGGGGTAATGGCTAGTTGCCTTCAGTTCAAGAGACCTTGAAGACTTGATTTACAATATTCATAAAGAAATAATTACAGGGCATTAAGCTGGAAGAGACCAGGGATGAGAATGGGTCATAAATTCAGTGTGAGTCAGCAGTGTTGTTCTGCTATGAAGAAGGCACACTGGGATGTATAAAGAGACCTGTAATGTGCCAAATTTCAGTTATTTCTTCTGCCTTGATGCTGGGAAAAACCTCATCTAAACTACCCTAATTCTAGCGATCCTTTTCCAAGGGAGAGCTGACGGGATAGAATGTCCAGAGATGGACAAGACTGCTGGGGAAAGAATAAGATACCATCATTCAGTGTAGAGAAAAGAAAACTATAGGGAGATGGAAGTGGCGAAATGTTCAGGAGTAGCCCATTCACCAGTGTCAAAGCAGAAGGAAGGAAGTAAAAGGCTTAATGTGGAAAAATGAAAAAAAACTGTAATTAGATGTCTGGAGACATATCTTGCCTTGAAGGACAGTGAAGCACTGAAATAGTTGGTGTAGAGAGATGCCCGCTGTCACAGGCTTTTAAGCACGGATTAGGAAAACATCCATCAGGGATGACAGCAGTTTTGTTGATCACTTGGGGTAGAGGGCTGACTAGGTGATCTCTGGAGGTTTCTTCAGGTCTTACCTCCTAGGACTCTAAGGTTTGTTTCTTTATTATCCAGTCATTGTCTTGCGTCTCTAAGGAGATTTCTTGCTTAAATTAAATCTGTTTAGTTTTACTTGCATAGGGTTCTTAAAGAAGAGGAAATTTCTCAATGCTTGACTTCAAACTGTGAATAATTATGACAGCCTTATAAAGAGATCACCACAAGTGGCAATTAACATACATGTTGAAACAAATGGGGAATGGTTTAGTCATACATGTGAAACAAAAAAACCTATCCAAGTCTGTCTTGAAAGCCTAACTATTGCTGATCAAATGCAAGAGGGGAAAGCCAAATATTTCAAAATATGATATGTGATAGAAGGTACTAGCTATAGCTCAGTAAGGATGTGAAGGAAATGGATAAAGGAGTGAAAAACACCGAGTATAAAAAGATTAGCTCTCTAGTAAAGAGCCAATATGATTGCAGAAGCATTAAAATCCCTGCAGGAGATTTACTGAAGACTCTGCCCTAGATTAGAATTTGATATAAAATAATTTAACTGAAGTCATACAATTTCTATGCCATTTGTAGCTGAGTTAATAGCATATGTTCCTGGAGGATTACAGTCAATGATTAAGGAAATTAGGTTTTGTTTGAATTTAATTTAGTTGTATAAAGCTGCTACAATAATTTACAGCTTTGATATTTAATAACCCAGATCTTAAAAGAATCTGAGGGATAGCAATGTCATCATATATTGAAATATCCCCATAGGTCATTTATATTTGCTAGTTGAGAAGAATGTTCATCAACTAGATGGGCTAAACCAGATATTTGATAAAAAACCAATGCAGTTTTATAGGTAGTGGTAGTGAACTCTTTCTGTATCTTTTATCCAGTAAATCATAATTCACCTAGAGAACTTCTCAATCTCAGTTTCAGTCTTCATAAGAATATACCCTTGATAGTTTTCTTTCATCTAATTTCCTAGCTTTTGGCTTTATGAACATTACAAATCCTGCCTATTCTTTCTTATAAGCCTGCTTCTGCTGCTCCCTCCTTTCATTTAAAAAAAGAAGTAAAATGCTCAGTCTCCAATTTAGCAGGGTACCCTGTTTCTGTTCAGAGAAAAGGAGGCATGTAAAAACATCCTCATCTGAAAACCAACCCCCCCCCCCGGTATTTTCAGGCACCTTTCTATTTGTCACTAAGTTTATAAGAGCCACAAGACATGGTCTGAGGCCACCAGCTGCAGAATCCGGTCTCAAAATATACTTGTGTGAGCTTATCATTCAAAGTGCAAAAATGCACCAATGAAGCAAGAAAGCAAAAGGCTCCCAGGGGCCAGCCTGCTCTCTTGCATCTCTCCATGCTTCCCTTCTTGTGTTTGCAGCCATTTCTCTCCTTCTCTGTACCTTTTCCTAAGAGGAGAGGACCCATCAGTTGGCTGCCTGTTTCCGATAGCTACCACCTGTTGTGGGCCACTGCCTTCCAAGACTCGGATCTGATATAGCAGGGTGAGCTTAGCACCAGCTTGAGCTCATTTTTAGTGCATTGTGAGTCCAGGCTTTCAGAAAGGAAGGTGGAAGCACTGACTGCCTGGCACTACAGGTATGAGCGGCCATGGGTCTGCCACAAACACCGGGGCCCTGGCTGGAGTGTGAGGTGCTGTGAGCTGGCAGAGCTCCACTGACATCAAAGCTTCTGCAGCCCCAAAATATGGCAAAGAGGGTGTGTTTTCCCCTCTGATTAAAGCTGGGGGAAAGCACATGAGCAGTTTATAGCTCCCTACAGTTATACATCTTTTCTGTTGGTTTTATAGTTCAGAAAAAAAAAGCCCTCTGGAAGGACCATTTTTTTCTTGAAGAATAGAAAGAAAAAGTTTCAGGTATTTTATTAGGATTTGTAATTCCTCCTTCAGCCTGGGCTCTATTTCTGGGAGCACACAGTCGTTCTGCAGCACTGTATATTTCAAAGAAGAATAGAAGCAACCTTGTCCTGCAGGCACTATTTCCATCATGACTGAAGTGGAAGACCTAAAGTTACACACAGTGAAAACCTGGAGCATTTGTCCTGAGCAAAGAGGAGAACTTTCCATTTTTGGCTAGGAATCCTTTGAGTTGTCTTTCTAGTCATTCTCTCTCCTGTTTTTCAGTGTAAGGATAATGTGATGAGCTGACTGGAATAACACTGTTCATGTTTGGGGCACAAATAAATGGAGGCTGGGCACAAGTTCCTGGTACAGCTATAGCCAGAGAAAGGCCAACCTCCTCTCACAGATGGAACACTGGGCACACAGCAAAATATCTCGGGCTTTAGACAATAGTTGTCAAAATAAGCTGTAAGCTAAAAACTGATGACACTGTTTTTGTTCACCCTCTGTGTATCTCTGCATAGTCTTAACAATTAATTTCCTCCATCGTCTGACTTTACTGGAATTCCTATGAAAGTGTTTATTACAGCACTTAGCCTAAGCTAGTGAGTCTGAAGTCAAGCCAATACAACCTGTGTCTCACTGCAATTTGATTTCTTGGGCGTGGTGTCTTACTAATTACATTCATATGCCTCTGATAAACTCAAGCCATAAGTAGGAAGGATGAAAAAATGTGTAGAAAAAGAAAATCCCCAAACGTGTAATGTTTATGCTGGGTAACTGGGTACATGTACTGAGTCAGCTCTCACGAAGCCAGGCTGTATCTCATCAGGAGACTCATGAAAGGACACTGGCTTCTCTTCTTATCTATACCTGATAAAATGTCTTTGTTGTTGGGATTTTTTTTATTTTATTATTTTTATTTTCAATGATGTACGGGTTGTGTGTAGGCCTTTGCTATCATCTCTGCTCAGAACAGTTAAAAAATGGCACTTGGCTATGGTCCTTGCAAGCAACTTTCCTCCCTGGTGATATTGGGATCCACTGATGACCATCTGCATGTATTTTTTATGTATATTTTTATATACCTACATAGATTTTGTCAGTCCCCTGACACATCTTCAGAATTTAATGAAGAAAATAGTCATGAAGCTCTGTGCAAAACTCCATAATATTTTTACAAGCTAATTAGTTCAGCTGACTTTTTAATCTCTGTGCTGGAAGGGGCTGAAAGACAGGACTGTACCACAAGATACAGATTGGCAGATTGGGAAATCACTTCACAAATGCAGCCAAGGGTAGGGGGAGCATGTAAAGAAAACAACTCTCCCATCCACAAAAAAAAAACAACCCTGCTAACCATATTAATCATCACTGCAGTAGAAATATAATGACATGGGTTTTTGTCTGAGAGCAAGGCTTCCATAAACCTGTCAAAATGCTTAATTATGGTCTGTTGCACTGGACTGCCACAGACCTGCTAAGAAAAAAAAAAGAAATAGTAAGATTAGATGCTCCTTTTGAACTGGAGTAGTGTACTGGCTTTCCCGTTCTCTTGCTTTCAGTGAAAACTTCCTAAGGACAAAAATCTCCACATCTTTGTTGGTTGCAAAATATATTCAGTTTCACAAACAAGCTTCTTCCTAAAGGCTGCTGTTTCTGAACAAACCATCTGCTCAATCATTTTCTTTCCTGGCAAAAAGAGAGCCTGAGTGCCAGAATTTCTTTTTTTCTGTGATGTTTACCCATAAGTTATTAGTACCTATCTGACACCCACAGAGATCTTCAAACTTTTTTGTTGAGTAAAACAATATTGCTTACTTGTCTGACAGTATCCAAAAATGAGCGAGCATTGTTTCTGATCACCCCCACTGTAGAGTTCACAATGCCAGTTTGTTTATAAATAATGTCATCTGTTGTCTTCTCTTGAGTGCTTTATCCCATTGACTGTACTTCCCTCATCCTTTATTTGAGACATCTGTCTATGCTGGTCCTGGTGTGCATAATGACTTGAGAGACGTGAATGAAGAGAGCTTGTATAGTATAATAGGCGCAGCCAAATATCTTCCGGAGTTTCGACTCAGCAATGTCAGTGTGGTCCTAATGGTCTTTAAACTGCTTTGAAGTCAGATATCAATTCTGACGACTGCTGATGGGAAAAAACCACTTAAGAAAATCCAAAAACCTACCACCCAAAAAACCCAACTAATGATCCCGGCAAAGGGCTACTAATTCTTGTGGATTTGCTGAGTCTGATAAAACAGTGTTTGAAATAGCAAAATTTTACTTGACAGGAGAATCTTCAGCATCTGGCAAGAAATAATGAGCAGTTTTTAGACCAAGTTTTGTAGCTAGTTGCTGACTTTTCCCTGTTTACTATATACTAGTAACAATATTACAAGGTTCAAATGAGATGGCAGAAGAAAAAGTCTGTAGTGATAGGTCTGGCATGTGTTTATGGCAGCTTTATCCTCAGGCTCCTTCAGAGAAAAGTTTAGGACTATATCTGAGTTTTTATCCCACTAACTAACAGTCATGGGGCGTCAAGCTCAATTTTTTGGGGGTTTTGTTGTGGTAGTGGTGGTGGTTCAGTTTTGGGTTGGTTTTTTTTTCAAAACTTAACTATTTTTATCCCACTGGAGTATTTTAGCTATGCCATCTTCCGTGAAGTTTCTCAGTGGGGCAAGATAGTCCTGTTGTTCTTTGAAAAATCTTGGCTGATTAATATTCTCCAGTAGCTCTGTGTTCTGGGGGTCTGATTGGAATCTACTCATCTAGTGTTCTTACTTTAACTTTGTAAAAGTCAAAGTTTATCCAAATGCAATATATTTTTGGAAATCCTACTAATGGATTCTTTTTGTCAGAAACTGAATTGGAAAACAGAGGCTCTTCTAAAGCAGGATTCATAAGATCCTTTCAGTTCTCTACTTGAAAGTCCCTTTCAGGGTCTCAAGAACAGACAATGTGGTTTTTAATGCGCTTGTTGGACAATTTGAGGAGGGAGGTATCTTCTTCACAGAAGGAACTTATTTTATTATTTTTGATTGCACCAAGTAAAACCATAATCTTTTAGAATGAGCCCGTTACATTTTAGTTCTCAGTGTGTCAGCCCAGNGTATAGGATTTATAAATTTTAATCTGGCATACTTTGAGGAAATGTAATACGTGTGAATCCTGTCCACTTTGTGAGATACTGATGTTACAATGTAGTAGTTGTGGACTGGGTCCAGTTTCTGCATAAACTTATGTGTGTGTATATATATATTTAACTGATTAACTAATCTTTGCCTTGACAGGGGTTCTTTTTGTCTTAACTGTCTTATACATGTTTGATGGCAACAACAAGTTGCAAGTCTGTGAGCTATCATGCACAAAGGAAATGGATACTTCCAAATATGCATTTCTGGAACAGGAGA
>VYZR01059488.1:66693-95284 GCA_013400675.1 Oxylabes madagascariensis
AAAAAGTCCAGGGAACTTCTCTGCCCTAGCTAGCTAAAACTTATTGAAAAGCACAGGAGATCTCGGTCCGCTGTCTGTCCAAAGCCTCAGCTGAACAGGCTGACCAGGAGAAATAATGCAGAGGAGTGAGAGTTGTTTTCAAAACAAACTCCGCGCTTCTTCTTTCCCTGCTCCACTCTTAGAATCACTCTTAAAGGTACAGAACACAACATACAGAACAGACTATTGGGGATACAAGCATCATAAAGTCACCCTAGGACATAGAGCAAGATGAATTGAGCTACAGAGCAAGTACAGCATCAGTCTCCAGTGGTTTTCAACCTAAAAAGCTATATCCCTGAATCCTTGTTGCCTTGCCTTACATTTCTGCTCCTGCATAGGATGGAGAGGGCAAAAGCCCTTTGAGATGCCTTTTCTGCTTGCAGGTTTACTTGCTGCAGTATTGTTGAGGGGGGAAAGGGGAAGTAAGAGTAAGTGATTTCTGCATTTAGCTGGAATAACTTGCCCTCCTGACTCTCCTCAGATGTTTGACCAATAGAACTTTTTTGGCTCCATCTTCAATGTCATCAGAAATAAAAGTCCTAATATATCACACAGACATTGGGTTAACTTGTGGCAAATCTGGATATCATCTGGATACATGAATGAAATTGATGTTACAGCTCACTAATCAATCTAAATAACACAATAATACATAAAGAGAAGGAAAAAACCCCAACTTTTGTGACTTACTTTCTTCCTTTCTGCCGTAGGATCTTCTTTCTGCCTTAGAAATTAATATGATCTGTCTTGATCTGGTCCTGCTTAAGTAAACAGCAAATTGCAGGGTGGAAAGGAATATAAGATGTGTTTTACTTCATGTCTTGAACTCGTTTATTTACTGCACTTTATTCCTCATTCATATGACCACAGTGCCCATGACTTGAAATCAACAAAACACAGTTATCCTGTAGAGCAAAATGTGCTGGAGGAAAGTTTGCAAGTTTAGACCTTGTAAGGTAAAGAAAACAGTGAAATGAGAAATGTTTCTAGTGATAATTGAGTGTTACATATTTGTCCTCTGTTAAGAGTTGAGTGACTTCTTTTTTTCCTCCTAGCTGTAACACTCAAAAATGTGATAGCAGAGAAGTTATCTTATCCTACTTCTTTATTCCTAGCTCAGTAGTTGTTTGGGTTCCACAACTTAAAAACTATTTTCTCACCAAAAGCCCTTATCTAACATATGGCATTGTCTCTGCAGTGACTGAATGCCTCATGAGCATAGAGGACTTTATTTTCACAATAGCAGCACCCTGCGCTGAGAAAATTTTCAACCCTGCTAATTGGGTGGGGTAGAGGGAGGAAATTAAATGCCTTGCTTATTTTTCTCAGCTAACTGTTGCTGAGAAGCCTGTCTTTCCTTCTATTGTCTGTAAAGGGGCTGTGATTTTCACAGATGCTAGGGGGATCTTCTCTCTGTACAGTGGGCTGTGTCATGCCATTGGTGATGTGGGACACAAAGCCACCAGCATATCATCATTACTTTAAGAAGTGAATATTGAGCCTGCTGATGGTATGGGCAAAAGGGGCTGTAAGATATCTGGCTTTTGAGGCTCAGAATGAAACTGGGCACATCTCAGTTTAACTAAATTTAGTGTTACAATCAAGTAGTGCACAGGAGCAAAGGCAGAAGAGATGAAGCTCATGCCCTTTCTTCCCAGCAGCACCTGCTGACCGGTAGTTTTCTTCTAACGTTTTATTTCTTCTACGCACTGTATTAAAAACATACCTTGATCGACTCTGCATCAGAAACCTGCCCTGGTGGCTCAGTAACCACTGTCATCAGCACAAGAGAATGAGTCGTTGTCCTGGCCATGTGAAAGTGTGCTGAACTGAGGTTCATGTCCCAGTCACCTTTGGCCAAAATGCTGATGTAGGTGTTGCACCCAAGGCCACAACTGCAGAGATGAAACAGCCCCAGTGGAATGTGTTCTGCATGCTCTTGAAATTGCTACTGTGAGCTCCTTTTACCTTCCAGAGCAAAGAATCTGGCCAAAAGCCTTCCTGCTGCCATTTTAAACAATCCGCTGTGAGAGGTGGCTCGCAGCTCCTTGAGGCCTGTGGCCTAGGCCTATTTGACTGCACAGCTGGTGTTTTTACTGTGTCTTTTCCGTGTAAAAATGTGAATACTCAGCATCAAATAGCTGTAATTAAACACTTTGTTTTTTTCCTGAAATCTCTAAGTATATTAATAGATTTGCAAAATATATTAGAAGCACGGTAAAAATTCGTTTCTGTTATGCTAACAAAAAATACTTCATTTCTTTCGGCCTCTCTTTCTCTTCAACTTTTTCTTTCCTCTTCATAGCAGTTCTGGAGCATAATGCAACTGTTTTCCAACCTGTCTGTAACCATGGTTTTAGTTTTTTGTTTCCTTTGCTAATGAAAAGAAAAATCAAATCAATTTTATCAAGCTACTGGTAAAGTACAGAGAGCATTTACTGTAATTAGGGCACTGCATTACAGAAGCGATCTAAAGAATCCTGTTAAATGTCATTGCTCTTAGCAAAGAAACTACAGAAGTTGAAATGGAATTTTGAAAAGGAGAGTTGAGTAATATGCTTAGCTGTTCAATCATGTTGACTGATGTACTCATGAGCTGTGTTTTAATTTAACAAGTTGGATTTTCTTTCTGCACTAAAAGATTAGGAGAAGTCTTTGCTCTAAACCAGGTAACTCCACACTTGCCTGCTCTTTGTTTAGCAGTTGTTTTGCCACCCTCCACTCATTCTGGCAGTTGGCACAATGCAGATAATGATGAGGTATGTGATGACAAATACTTTCATTGTCTCATTTCTGACTGATTTCATATGCCAGATTGCTCAAACCAGAGTCAACAGAGTGCTGATTAGAGTCTGATTTTTGATTCAAGTTTATTTTTAAGGAATAGAAATTTCCTTCAGAATATGTCAGGGCCTCCAATCTTATCTATATGGATATAACCTGTATCATTAATTCATTGGAAGTAGGTGCTTATCCTCTTGCCATTGTTGTTGGGATTTGCAAGATTGGAGCCTTAATAAGAACCTGTGTATTCTGCAATGAGGAAACATTGTCTGCTGAAGCTCTGCTCGTATATAGCACCATTTGGGAATTAATCTTGCAATCAAAATGAATGCAGAATTAGCTCTGAAACCTTTCTTCTATCTGACATACACTAACCTACGTGTCTAAGAGCCAGGCAACTGCTTTGGGAAAGTGGAGTCATTGTTCAGTTGCTATGAGCTGGTACATACACAGTGGTAAAGGCTTGGCCCTGGCTCTTCCTCGCCTTGATTCAGAACTGGTGAGGGAAAACCTGGCCTGCACTCAAGACAGAAGTCCACAGTTAATGGACTCTTTCAGACAAGTTTTTTCTGCTTACTTGTTCACCATGCTTGTTCTAGGCCTACTTGAGCTTCTTATACCTCAGCTGCGTGTGTGAAACCCCTCATTCTGCTCAGAGGAATTTAACCTCCTGTTCTTGCTTCCCTCCGTGAGTGAGATTGTATCCTCTTTTTAGCACAACTGAGTGGTCACAGAGCCCCTGAGCAATGCACAATGTGGAGGTGGTGATTTTGTGTTATGTGTGTTATTTTTTTCATCCCTTATCGAAACATTTCCTTAGATGGCAAGCTGTCTGAATTTTATAACATCAATCAAATGCTGGTTGGGTTGTGAAGGAACTTATCCCCATAGACATGGAGTATAATACTGAATATATCAACTCTGTCTCTCCTCGATATCTGCAGAAATTTGAAAGCAAAGGATCAAGCAGTTCTTTAAACTTCAGATCCTGAAATAGATAAATTTTCATCTGCCTCCATCTGCCCTCCCCCACCTGCTACTTAATGATCTCTAAATGTCTTTAGACAGAGAAATGCATTGTAGTACTTTGGACTCACCTGGTTTGAGGATAAAGTACACTCTGCAGAAACAGGAAAAGAAAGTGAGAAGAACACAAAAACAAATATTCAGTGGTGATCAAATGTACCATATTTGTAGACAGGCTGTCAGGGTGAAATAGATTATTATGAAAGCATGAAGATCTGGCAATTCGAAGGAAAATGAAAAGTGTTCTTGAGAGTTAAACATTGAAACTATTTTGAAAAAGGGCTGGTGTTGTAATGAAAACAACATCTGGCTGTGATTGCTAAAATTTGATTGCAAAAGGAAAAACTGAATGATGTTTTCTCACACTGATTGGCATTTAAAAAAACTTGAAAAAATGGACATTAAAAAGGAAAGTTAAACAGATGTAGCAAAGGAACAGCTGTTGGAGATGGACAAGCTTTCTCTGGAGACCCATTGCTAAGGAAATATAAGAGCCTTATTCTGATTGCCTGCTGCTACAAATCAGCATTAGCTCCACTGAAGTCAAACTTGTGCCAGTGCAAAACTGGCATAAGATCAGAAATAGGTATGGAAAACAAAGTAAAATAATAGACTATGGCAAAGTTCTATCAGGAATCTAAATTGATTTGGCATTTTTGTCACATGTACCTGGCTTTGTAACTGTATTTATTTTTTATGATTGATGAACACACTCAATTATTAGCAACATGATCATATTCCACCAGGTGGATCGCTCAGAGGACTAGTCTAGAAACAGAAAAAGGAGAAAAGGGTAGGCACAGGTTCATCCTCTTGAACCGTATCTCAGTGAGAGAAAACCATTGCTTACCTATTCTGAGGGATACATGGTGGGTAAGATGGGGGCAGAAGGAAGATGACCTGAGCCTGCTGTGCTTCTCATCTTCTTGAAGGTCCCAACTGTTTCCAATGATGGAGTTTCAGTGTTCCCACACCAGGATTGCCTAGCTCTGAGACATACCCGAATCCCCAGCTCTGGAGCGCTCTCTGAGCTCTGCAGCCCAACAGTCTCGTGCTCCCAGGCTGGAGGAGCCCCAGCTCATGGCAGAGCCATCAGTCAATGTGGGTGAGCTGCTCGGACTGGGCAGCAGGAATGCCACCTTCCTGCTGCTGTCAGCAGTCACAGGCCCAGTGCTTTGCTCACTGCCCCCAGTGTGAGGAGCTCCCCACCTGCATGAGCTTCATCCACAGCTGTGGTAAATAAAGCCTACAAGGAAGAAAACGTGCTTCCCAGCCAGTCTTTCTTATTACATTTTTCTAAACAATTCTTTTGGTTTATAGGGAGGTTTTATTTTTTACTCTAAACTGTGACTGTATGTTAAAGGCAAGCAGTTTCTTCACACCTTTCTTAACTTGCTGTAAAGAGCCCGGGTGGAGGTTGCTGTGTTCTGGTGAATAATCCCTTATCCTGTACATCATGGACAAATGCTGCAAGACCTGGAAGCGAGTGTGAGCAGATTTATAAAGTTGTGGTAGGGGAAGGGGGATATGGCAGAATTAGGAAGGGACAAAGTATTGGAAAATCAGAATAAATTTCTGAAGTATTTTTGAGAGGCTGTTGTTAGTGTCAATGTTTTAACACAGTGTTTTGTTTCTGGGTGAAACAAAAAAGAATATGCTCATAGCCTCTGATGCAGTTCAGAGAAAGGGAGCAGGGATGGAAATGATTGGGAGAGGGTTGATATTTAGAGGAGAATTTGCATGGTCTGCTTTACGCAGCAATCTTGCATTGGTAAAGCTGAAATCAGGACATGTGCACACATGATTCAGAACAATTTACTGCATCTTCTCTTCTGAGTGCTGGAAAACCATAAGGACCGCAGAGAGAGCAGTTCCCCAGCAAGGCATGGAAACACAGCTGCCCCAAGCAGTGGCAGTTCCCTGCCAGTGCTGCCCCACAAGTGTGGTATAGAGGCACAGAATATAATTCCATTCCATTGTATCTGCTCTCAGAGAAAATACAAGATTAAATAAGTCTCACCACTGCTAACTACTGGCCAACAGTAGAGAGGATCAATGTTCTGCCTCCCTTTCTCATCAGACAGTTAACTGCACGCATCCTTTGCCAACCACATGGACTTTGTGCTTCAGCAAATTTCTTTTAGCTGAGAGGAATGGGAGTAATGTGGCTCATCAATTGGGCTTTTATCCTGTTTCATCAAAATTCTTAAGCTTTCTTTCCCTTGCCTTTCTGATTTGTTTCTGAATCTTCTATCTCTTCCTCTCAGAACTCCTCCAAAGAGCATGTTGTACAGCGGTTTTCTTCCACAGAAACCAGATTTCTGTGATTTACAGCATAGGGGGATCTGCTTTGCAGTGACTGTTAGCCCTTGGGTATCAATAGATGCTTTCGATGCGAAGGAAAATCTATTCACATTTGTATTGTGCGTTATTGTTCAAAGTCTGGTATTGAGATCAAAGGGGTCACCCAACTGAAAGCTATCCCATAGTAGTGCTTCCTTGCCGTACAGCAGACTGGTTTCCAAACAGATTACTGACCCTGGCAAGAAATAGCAAAAGTGTGTTCCAAACCTTAATAAAAGAATCTTTTTCAGGAAACTAGTATCATCCAAGTAGTTCTGAGGTTTTAGGTAGTAAGGCAATAGCACAAAATTAATGTCCTCCCAGTTTGCATTAATTTATGCTAATTGATTTTAAATCTGTTTTGTGGTATTAGGAGGCCTGGTACCTGGTTAGTTGGTGGCTTAATTATGGCTGCAAATCTGCCATTCCTGCTTTCTGAACTCGGGGATTTGTGTTTTAATATTTATCACCTTTACAGAAATGTGCTGTTATTGTTTTTCCAGCATGGGGTGCACATGTGGGAATCTGTGTGCTGGACATCTTAGTACGTATCGAAGTAGCCAGGTGTAGGTAGCCCAGTGTGTGCTCTCCCCACCACCCAAGCTGATGCTTGGGCAAATGCCAGTCTGGAAATGCCAGCCAGCCTTCCTCTCCATGGCCCTGGCACCAAGCTGGGTTGGCTGCTGGAGCTGGTGGCATCTAGCTGATTCTGTGTGCAACCAGGACTGCCTCTTTTTGTAGATGTAGCTCTACATGACCTTACATTTACACTGTGATGCAAGTAAGCCATTTTGATAGCAAATATTATTCATACAATGATATTTCAAATCTCTGTATTATTTGACATTGCACATTATCTCGGAATTTTTTTTTGCATTTACAGAAAACTCTTTTTCTCTTTAACTCAATATCAAATGTACCCATTCTCAATGAATTTGAATGTATATGGCTCACTTGGCCTTCATAGGAATATAAAGAAAGGGTGTCTGCTCTTGAAGCAAAATTTCAATATCTTGTTGCAATTCCAGTTTATTACAGCTGGTGTCAGTCATAAATCCTCTCAGACTTCCATCCTTAAGTGGAAAGCTCATCAAATGACTGATTCCTATTGCTGTGTTTATTGTTTGCATTTAATATACTTTAGAATGTTTTTAATAGGTTTTAAGCAAAAATTCAGCTTCATTTCATCAGACTCAAAACATGGAGATGAATCTTGCCACACCTATTGTACATTGTCACCTAATGTTTAAAAATAGTTTATCACTTACTTGTGGTCTGTGCCACATACCTGAGGTCTCATCCCTTCCAGAAAGTCAAAGATTTTGACATAAGGAGTTTTTTTATGAGGGCGATGACAATATTATGTCAGATTGCATTGGATACTGTAGATTGAAAGGTTATCATTGAGGAACTCACTGCATGATAATCTAATTAATATTTTAAAATTTTTTAACTAGGGTTTTTTTTGTGGGCTTTTTTTCTTTGGTTGGGTTTTTTTGTTGTTCGTTTTTTTTTTTGTTTGTTTGTTTGGGTTTTTTTGTGGCAGAGCCTACCCCTTTTATTCCTGAGCAACATCTAAAAAATTGCATCCTTGAGCTGGACTGGAATCTTGCTCATATTTAAACATTAGCTGATAATAATTTTATGCATCATGTAAACCTTTACATAATGAAGTGCTTTGGCATTCATCTCATGCAGTAATATTTGCTTTTTGATGACAAGCTAAACTGTCACTGGTGTGTGTAGCATTCCAAATGCCCTGTACCATTACAGCTTGATTTGCTTTGAACTGTGTGGTTGCATTTTAAATTAATAATATAATATTAAAGCACTTATTAGAAATAGCAACTTCAGAATGCTTAGCCCTTCCCAACTGGAATATCTGTGGGTTAAATATGGGTTTGATCTAAAGCAGTGCTATTTTCCTATTGCCTTTCAAAGGACTTTCTCCCTGTTATTCCACAAGTGAATTTGACCCTCAGTTTGCAAATCCCCACTCTTCTTTCCTTCTCATATGCAGTGTTCTGTGACAATAGAAATATAATGTTCAACCTTGGTTTGTCTTGTTAACAGCATGTGGTTAGAATATTGCTGCCATTTCAGTCACATTTTTGCACTTGTCCCCTACTGTCTTGGCTGGTTGCCAGCACGGTGATTTATGTTTTGTTTGCCTCCAGATGTGATTATTGCTTTTCTTTCCTGGATGGGCCCTCTGAAAGAGTTCTTCACACACTAAAATGTTGAAGCTCTTAAATCAGGGACTTGCTTAAACTAATTTTCAGTGAAAATGAGCATAAAAATTCCTAAAGGAACAGAAAGCACCTGGACAAAATTTTGATTTCAATAAAAATTGAGAAACGAAGATGTCTTGGCTTTAAAATGATGATGTAAGCTATTAGAGATTCAATATAACCTCATCTATTTAAGTGCAGCCCTGGGCTATATTTTCTAGTCAAGGGAAACTTTTCTGTACTGCTTAGTATGTTTAGCAAAAACTCACCCTTTCATGGTGAAAAGACAGCTTAAACATAAGATTTTTATAAGGCTTTGATTTCTTTCTTCTTTTGCTTTAAAATTACTTTAATGCCTATTTTAATATATGTTGAACTTCAAGGAAGTTAGAATTTTATATTCCTAATCAGTGCTGCATTCAGAGCACTTAACCTTACAAATATATTCTGTTTCAAGTAAGACTTCCTTTCCTCTACTTCCCCAAGTATCTGCAGAAAACAGTTCACCTAAACAAGTTATGATCATGGATGTTGGAGGTGAGAACAAAAATAATCATGCTTTAGAGATCAAAGCTAAGAATTTTGAATTAAAAAGGTGTTAGTTTTTATCCTCGGATCCAACCCCTCCTCCCCACTACAAGTACTCTTGAGTTTCTTGTGTTTAAGCACACGTTGCCTCTGACTTCAGTGTGAATGATAGACTAGTGTCGTTTTCCATAAGATGTCTCAAGAAAATGCATTCTTAATTTGGAGTAAAATATTAAGATCTTTGTAGGAAATGGCTTGGATTCAGACATCTGGAAAATGAAAGCATTATGTATTGACCTACTGTAATTTGCTAGGATGCTGGTAATGGTGTATGCATTTGTCTTGTACCGGTGGAGAGAGTATTGCATTTAAAAACAGAACTGCTTGTGCTGTATTATTTAGAACAGTACTCCAAAACCAGAGAAGAACCACTGCAGCTGTACCTAATCAAGCAAGATGAATTCCAGTTCTGCTGCCCTAAAGTACATGGGGTCAACGTCTTCACTTGGAAAGACTTCTTCACTTCTGTAGCAGCAGGAGGCAGATCACCTGTGTAACCACATGCAGCTAGTGCAAAACTGCCCCACCAGTGACAGGAATTTGTGCTTTCTGCACAGTAACTGGACCAGTTAATCTCTGAAAGTCCCTGACCCAAGGCAAAAAGGGCTTTTTAAAATTAAATAAGTAACTGGAGAAAACCTTGGAATAACAAGGTGCATGTCTAGCTCACGATTCTGTTTATTAACAGCAGAACTGTGCACTGCTGGTTCTTTACAATGTTTGTGCTCCCTTCAATTACTTGCTGAGAGCCACTCAGATCCGGCCCTCTGTCATTGTTTGTATTGCACAGGAACATGAATCAAGTCTGTCACACTTTCGATGTGGCTGCCAAGTCAACAGCACAGTCATTGTAAGTACTTAGCAAAACCCCCTCCATGTTTTCTGACAATCAAGACAGAACATTTTTTGCCCCTTTGCTTGTTTTTATCTCTCTGCGGAAGATTCCTTTAAGTGTGACATTTATTTGTCAGCTGAAAAAAATGATCTTGTCAGGTGTTGTTCTTAATTATAGATTTTGAGATTTACAAAGTTCACATTTTGTTTTTTATTTCAGGACATATTGTCTCAAAAAGCATAAAATAAATATTATAGCCAGCATTTCAGTTTTGTATTTTCTTACTTTGTTAGTTTCTTTTTTAAATTATTCTATTTGTAAGGAATCAGATCTAGCAGTAGTCCTTCCAGAAAGCAGAGGTTTGGACAGGTAGATGTGTACTGAATCCCAAAATACAAGCTATCCTAATCTCTTTATGGCAGAATATTAGGCTGACACTGTCAGTTTAATTTCATCAAAGCCATAAATGTCCTGTTGCCCCAGGGACTCCAAGAAAAGGTATTTTCACTTTTGGTCATTATGCCAGGCATAATAGTCTCTTTTCTGAATTGGTGTTATAGGCTTCAAATAGAAAAAGTAGTAGCATACAGACTGCAATATATAGAAAAAATCTGTGCACTTTAATTTGGGTTGTCTGTAATGGACAAAAGCTCCAAGACAAGACAAAACTATGGTAAAATTCAAGCCCTGGAAATTAGGTGGTCTTTGTTTCTGTATCTAATATTGTTAATCTGGCAGTTTTCATTACACCTTGGATTTGGTTTTGCACCCTAACTTAGAGCTCAAATCAGTCCTAACTGAATAGTAGATGCCAATGTCACAGTTTAAGACCAAATATCTGTGCAGAGACTAAATAGATTTGGCTATCAAAGCACTTCAATCATAGATTTATGTAGGTAGTCTTTGAAATTACACGTCTCCCCTGTTCTGTGGAAGAAAAGGCACGGTCCAGGAAAGAAATCAATGTTAACTTAATTGTTCCAGCCCTGCCACCTGTTCTTCTGTAGCTGTGACCATCCTCTTCTGCATAGGTGTCCCTGGAGATTGAAGCCGTGATCCCAAACCCTTCTGCAGGGCCATGTGTCCCCTGGCTTCTCTCCCTGCAGGGCTCCAGGCAGAGAATGCCTGATTTTGGGCTGGTTGGTTCTTGCACTCAGTGCCTGAGGACTGGCTCGCTGGTGCCCACAATCTGCTCCTCTCCAAGGTGGGAAGACTTCTCCACTCAAGGTAGGTGACTTCACTCTCATGACTAAATTACTCCCTTATGCTGTAGGGATGAGCTGCTACAGCAAGTTGTTTTC
Organism: Oxylabes madagascariensis; assembly: GCA_013400675.1. Classification (NCBI taxonomy): domain Eukaryota; kingdom Metazoa; phylum Chordata; class Aves; order Passeriformes; family Timaliidae; genus Oxylabes; species Oxylabes madagascariensis. The sequence continues at coordinate 77,844 of VYZR01059488.1, forward strand.
TTTAAAACAGGTCTGCAGTGAATTTCTCAAACCTCTCCACAATCATTTTTTAAGTGTCAGGAACTAACCTTGGAATTACTGGATTTAGATTCTCACCTACAGCCCATTTCTCTGATACCTAATAATAACCATCAACAGTTAATTTTCTATCTCCCTTATTACATTTAAAACAAACAAAAAGCTAACTGCATTGCTGCTGCTGACATTGACCATAAAGCTCCAGCTGTACACTGAGTGCAAAAAAATGAAATGAAAATCAACTGCACCAACAACCAGCCCCACATCCCCAACCCCACTGAAACAGCAGGAAGAAAACCTGTGGCTTTAGAGAATGCAAAGATTTCTCAATTTGATTTGATACAATTTATTTCCAATAAGTTTCACAGTCAGGAGAAAAATTAAAAGTTGCTCTGTTTAGAGCATAATAATAAAAAAAAAAAACTAATGGATTCATTTGCATTTTTCTATCAGTTATCCATGATTCATACTTACCTCTTGGAATGCAATACACAGATGAGTCATACAGAGAAACAGCCTCTGCAAAGGAAATTACACTGTCACTTAAAAGTAACATTGCTTTCCCGAGCTGAAACAAAGATGGGCCACAGGAATCACAAGATAAATCTCCACTGACTTGGAGCACTTGTTTAGAAAACCCACTGCCCTCTGTGTGTGTGTGTGTGTGAAACCAGAGCCTGACTCAGAGCATATGAAGCGTGCAGTTATTAACTCCCATTAGCTTTGGGGATCCTGGGAACCTTTCAGGATCACCAGCTAATTTTTTTTTTTTTTTTTTTTTGGAACAAGATTCATTAAAGGACACCTTGCACTTTGGTGTTCTGACTGAGCCTCCTTGCAGGGCTGTGTTTCCCTTTCTCGGAGCCCTATGTACACCTGGAGTCAGGCAGTCAAGCGTCAGACTCCATGTCTGCTCCATGTCTGCACTCCTCCCTTAGCACACACTTAGCAAGCTTTGAAAGAGCCTTGGTGAGAGCAGCAAAGCCCAGGAGCATGTGCCAGGACAAGGTGCCTGGGGGTGGAGCTGCCGGTGTGGCAGCCAGGGGCTGCCGCACATTCGACAGGGAGCTGAGCAAGGCCAGCCCCAAAAACTGTGGTTGTTGAAGCACCCTGCTGAGAGAGATGGAACTACTCCTGCTCTTGTAAGACCTTTGATGAAGCCGTGTCCCTTGTGCATTAACATGTCCTCCTAACATTTCTGGAAGCTTGTTCTCTTTTTGTGAGATTGTCATTCAAGACAGAAGGAATGAAGCCCAAAAGTTTCCTAGTTTTTCCAGGATGCTCTTGAATATTCCCAAATGATGGAAACGGGAGAGAGAAAAAATATCATAGCAACAGCATCTGTTGACTGCCAAATGTGTTGTAATTCTCTGGCCTTTTAAATAAATGCTGTTCATATGCGTTGCAAAGCCTGCAACTAAACATACCAAGATTTGAAGCCCTGTACTCAAGAGGCTGAATATCGTTCAGACTGTGGTTTCTGATTTCAAATGAATAAACCACAAATTTTCCCAAATCTGGAAACACAAGACTGCGCACCTTTAATCACTGGTATATAGTGTACCTGATTGGTATTTTCAGAGCATCAGTGAAACTCACAGAGGGAAAACAGACATGAAAACTAGAGTGTATGCATGGAGTATCAGTGGTTATGTTATATATGCATCTGAGATTTGTACTTAATTCAAGTCAGGATCTAATCCAGCTCCCATTAAGTCAGTGGGAATTTTGCCAGTGAAAACAATAGTAACAGGATCTGGCCAAAATAATTTAATCCACCCTCTTCAGCTGCTGTGCTCACAGCAAGAATGTTGCCATTAAGAAGTTTATATGGACATAAATATTCACTTTAATTTCCTAGAGTTTGTCTACTTGCTTAAAATTGCATTTGTGATTAAAAAAAAAGAGCAACGCAGTGTACTATGGCAGCATTTTAATCACTCTAGGTTCAGGAATAAATAGAAAAACATCTTAAATATTTTATACAGATTATATTGCAATTTTGAGTTAACAATTCATTTTGGAGTTGTTTATATCTTTTCCAGTCTCTGTTGGTTTATTTTTTTTTCTATTGGTTCAGGTTTCCAAGCTGCTCTGTGAGAGTGATTGTGAGGGCTTTAGAATTTTTTCTCCTATAATCACATTCTGAATAGTTGTCACCTATGCATGTTGTATCACTGAATTGTATCTTGCCTCATGCTGTGATTCCCTTCCAGGAGGAGGAAAGTTTAGGGATGTATCATACTAATACTATGTTTAATGGACTGCTCTAAGCCTTTGAAGGATGCAAGAATATCAACATGGGGAAGTCTTTAGCAGCTGAAGCGTTTGTGAACAGTATTCAAAGGTTTTGCTACACCAGACCCTGCTCATCAGTGCTGCCCTTTCCCCATGAACTTCCTAAGGAGCTGCACTGACTGGGAATTGCTCAGGTTTAGCTCCTTGGCTTAGAATTTCCTGGGGGAGAACAAGATGCCTCTTCTGGAGACCTGATGGCTTGTTCCCCTGTGCCTGGCATTTTCTCTGAGCTGACTACCATTAGTACTTCTGCTCTGTGCCCTTCTTCTCCTTCCCTTCTTTTCCTTCCTCTCACAGAGCAGCAGAAGAAAATCTTTTTTCTGCTCAAAACCGAACAGAAGCTCTGTGATGAACTGACCCAAAAACCCCCATGCCCTGTCTCTGCGCTGTCCGTGGGAAGGAGGTGAGGGGGAAAGGAAGGTGTTTTAAGGGCTTATTTTGCTTCTCATTATCCTCCTCTGATTCTGTTAGCAATAAAATTCACTTTGCAACCTTAAGTTGAGCCTGTTTAGCCCCCTGAAATATTTCTCCCAGTCCTTATCTCACTCATGAAATGTTTGTTATTTTTTTTTTTCCCTCCACTGCCCAGCTGTGGCAGGGGAGGGTGAGCAAGCAACTCTAGTGGATGCCTGGCTTTGGGCCAGTGTAAAACCACGAAAAAAAGTAACTAAAATTTCAACTCATCTCCTGCCCTCTCTCTCCTTTTTGTTCTCCTAGATGGATTTGCTTCAGTTTCTGAAGCCTTGAAAATCTTCAGGGGTTAAACTAAGGCAAGAACATACCATGCATCCATTTTAATGCCTCCTCGTTGGCCCCACAACAATGTCTAATATTGTTGTTCTTCTTGGGCAATCTGAGTTTCCTCTTTAGTTTTAAGGGCCAAAGAGAAGCAAATCATCTGGGCGCAGCCCAGTGCAGGCAGAGGGGCCCGTGGGAGGCAGTACCTGTGTTTAACACGGTGTGTACTGGCCATTGTGGGTATTCCACCTCATGACCCCACTGAGAGATTGAGTATCTTCACCTCCTCATGGGACAGACTTTAAATTGAGTTTGCTCTGTGTTTATCCTTCTTGCCAGTCCTTGGATGTGGTCTCAGTGATGGTATCCAAACCCTTCTCTTTGCCAGTCCTGCTGACTTTGATATCATGGCTCACTTTTTCTTTCTCTCGTTGTCTAGTCTTGCTTCCTAAGACTATCTCTGTACAGCAGTATATATATATGTGTGTATATTCATTTGGGGTTTTTTTCTTTGAAATTAATATTAGAACTGCAGAGTCTGTTACCCAGGAAATGTTTGAATCATTTCACAGCGGATATCTGAATCCTATTAGTGGGTAGTGAAGGTTACAAAATTCTCATACTCTCTCCTAAAAATATTTGGGAGGATTTTATGAGTGCCTCTGCAAAACCATTTTATTCTGTATTCTGACTATGGTTATAAAGTTGATTGTATATTAGATTTGGTTTATGAAAGAGACGGCAAAATTCAATGCATTGAATTAAAATCCTGAATAGGAAATATGAAAGCATTCCTCCTGGATATATTGAGTTATGAGTTCTGTGACTGAACATTATTTTATATTTATATTTGGTGAATTATTTATTCCAAATAGATTAATTATAAAGATGACTCTGAAAACAAAATAAGAGCTCCCAATGCATAGTTGCTTGATTGTGGGAGTGGGTGGTTTTTTGATTATCTAATCTATTGAGGGAATCCATGCATCTTTATTATACTACTTAATGGCCTGAAAACACATTACAACAGCATAGTAGTTTATTTATAGCTATATAAAGTTGAATTACTTTTAATGAGGCATTTGCATACAATTATTGCAATCACACTGAAATGGAACAGCTACCTCAGCACATTTTTGAGACTTTGGCTCAAGAACTCCAAGGATTTCCCTTTGCAGCTGCTGGTAAAAGTAATTTTTTTTTACCCGTGCTCCAGACTACGGTACATGCTCTACCACTGTTTCTGGAGGGAGGGAGCCCATGTTGTTCCAAATTAATCTGTAAACACTGAATCTCCTGAGAAGTCCAATAGGCTCAGTGCAAAATATAAGCAACTAATATTTTTATGGATGTCAGCTCTCATAGTAAGTCTGTTTTCAATTCCAATTAATATTTTGCATAAATCAGTGTCTCAGTAAAATAAGCAACACCACACTGAAAAGAACACAAGGCAACTGTAATTAAGCCATATGCTTAGTAATGTGCTGAACAAACAATGGAAAAAATTAGTCTTTGGTTACTAAATCAATTGTAATCAACCTCATTCCGCCCACTCATCCACCTCTATGAGCGGATAATACAGCTGTAGATATCAGGAACAAATCCAACAACTAAATTAATAAAGCAAAATTGGTGGTTCAGCTACATGTGTTGGCATGAATGTATTGCTCCCTACAGCTTTATCTCTACAAACATCTTTTTGCTCCCAGAGGGCACTTTAAAATCCATACTGTTGAAATAAATATAAAGAAATTACTCAGCTTTATAATTACAGCATCATTTAAGAATTTCGCTGCCTTTTGCCAAATGGGTTGAAATATGATGGATTATTGCTAACTATTTATCTCCAATAGTCAAAGACAACCTATGGGTTATTATCTGTTGTCAGGCAGCTTGTCAAGCTCGCAGCGATGGCCTGAGAGAGGGCATTTGTGGCACAGGGACTGCCATCGCATGGTGTGGGATAGCAGATCAATGTGATTCTGCCTCTTGAAGGTAAATACTTGATAGTATAGGATCATCTTTCCTCAAACCTTCCCTCATGGATGTGGGAAGAGGAAAGGCATTTCCTGCCTACCAGGAGTGAGGGGGATGATGCAAGGGATGGGTTTAACATTTTCTGGAGCCTGAAGCCAAACATTGCATTCCTGTTAGCTTGGCAAAATTGCATTTTGGTTAGCTTGGTCATGGTGGCTGGCTGTATCATGGGTTCCTGACAAAAAGGAGTGGTGTTGATAACTAGGAAAGCATTGAAGAGGTGCCTGCTCCATGTCCATGTGTTCACAGTAAGGAGCACAGCAGCATCCTGGGCTCAAGGCAGCCCCTCTGTGCCTGTCTGGGAGCCAGTGTGAACAGAACTAGAGCACACAGAACCCTGATTCATTTTAGTGTCTGTGACACAGACATGGGTGGAACACATACGTGCCTTTATAACCCTTTGGAGCTGCAACAAGGGGATGTCAGCTCAGTTACCAATGGCTCTGGTTTGGTTATCCTGCAAATTGCAGTGTTCATGTATGGCAGGAAGTGTCGGGGAATTCATTTCAGGTGAAGTGCACACAGATAATGTGTTTAACCCTTTTATCTTATTAACCTGTGACTATTAGTCGGTGAACTATTTAGAGAGCTAAGTGCTATTTAACAATAAAGGACATTTCCTTGCCAGCTATTTAATAGTCTTCGAAGAGTAGATGTAGCTTATGGCACAAAAAAGAATGTAAGGAAGAAGCAAAAGTCTCTAATTCCTGGGTTGAAATTCCCTGGAGGTGTTTGTCCAAAGAAGGAAAATCCAGATCCCCAGAGCTTATTCCTAAAGAGACTGTATAACTGCATTACTTTTCTGTATTTCTTATGTAAAATTCCACTAATCAGGATTTCCTGGATAAGGGAATGTCAGCTAAATCTTAATTTTTGCTGGCTTCCCACAGAGTAGCGATTATTAAATCCAATAAATACCTCCTACAAATATATATATGCAATGCTAAAAGTATAATTCTTATTGTAGGAAAAAAAGCTTTACAGCATTACTTCTAGTTTATAAATATTAATGAAATAATTTTTAGTAGAACCTTGTGAACTTGGAAGATATTTAGAAAGTGTATGCAATTATTGCATAATCAAGAGTTTGAAGGAAGTGGAGACAAATCTTGAAAAAAAATTTAAGTTTGCTTGCAAGGTTGCAATACATATCTTCAGTGATTTTTAAAAACATTTTGAGTTCTAAGTTACTTTAGTGCCTTGATGATATTGAAAATCTTGGGTGCCTAGTTTTATATCAAAACGATTTTAAAAAACTGTTAGTGGTTTGATCAAAACCATAAAAATTAATGAGAATTTAAGTTAAGAGCTGGAAAAAAAAGTCCTTATTTTCATTTTTAAAATTATTCTGCTGTAACCAACCTGTGTGCATTGGACTGACTTTGCCCCAGCTTTCTTTACTCCATAAATAAATAAATTTCTTTACTCCATAAATGTCCTGACATGCCAGTAGGTCCAGCTTTGAATATTCAGTGAAATTACACTATAGGATCTGTGGGTGATGATGAGATACTAGGCACAGACATCACTGGACCTTATGCATCCCAGTTAGCTGAAAAGCCAACTGCAGCAGCAAGCTCATGTCTCCTGTTCCTGCTTTGAATGTTTGCGGATAGAGGCTGCAGTAGCACCTAGTTAAAAACAACATTAAACTATAGAGAAACCGCGGTCGCATGGACGAGTTGTCAGTGGCTGTGGCTGCAGATCTGCAGTGGGAAGTGGAATGGGACAGGTGTCCTACAAAAGCCCAATTACTTCTTTCAATGCTATGTTATAAGGTAGTCAGAATAATATAGGGTATGCAAATAATTCTACCATTGGAACTCTATGTAATTCCTTTAGCATACAGCTGCTCTTCTAGGGAACGGGTTGGGTGCAACAATGTGGATTCTGCTGCACCAAGGTGAGACAGGTTTACTAATAAGAAGCAACTGGAGGAATCCTGATGAGTGAGTACATCTGTCTGTACTGCATAGGCTGTGCAGGCAAGGGTTAATAACAATCCCAACAGTTCTCACCAGACCTGAAGTCATTCTAGAGTGAGTAGCAGCCTATGCTTCTTGCATTCCAACTTTTCTTTATTGGCAGACGGAGAGTATGGGAAATATTGTGACCCTATGAAATAAACCCAGGTGCACCAAACCGACCATGTGCAGCTTCTTTGAGAGGTCAGTTCTGTGAGCTGGTGGAAGGGGTCACATCTTGTCTGGTGTCATCGGCTGGCACGGGGCCGCACGTCCTGCAGGAGATCCTGGAGTGTGACACTGACAGAAGCGATGCCAGGAGGGCTCACACAGCTGAAGGCTAGGAGGATGAAGGGGATGTGAGTCAGCCCTGAGTCAGCCACCCTCCAAAGGGCCAAAGCTGCTTCAGCACGGGTTGCTGCCAAGGCACTTGAGGAGTGTGTGCAGCTCTCGGGGACACCAGGACACTGGTTACAGCTGGGGAGGGCATGCTGGAGGAGCTCTTACACCTTGCTGTGGCACCAGCAGCTCTGCTCGGCTCTCTCAAACTGTGCTTCAACCCATTTAAATCCTTTGTATCTTATGGTGGTACAGGCACTGTGAAGTGAGGGATGCTCAGAGGAAGGTCTGAGTTGTCCCCAGCTGGGCCAGCAGACTGAGTTGTGGGGCATCAACTTCCTCATAGGAGTAGAAGCATTGCCCTCCCGAAATTAAAAAATGCTTGGTGGTCTTACAGTGTGTTTACGTACATTTAAAATAGAGTGAATCAAATGGAAGTAAAAGATAAATCTTAATGAAGTCCACATTTGTTCTCTTTATAACATGTCAAAACTAGGGAGAAAAATTTGCAGTAATGATCTAGCAGATGGAAATAAGTTACTTTACATTACTAATGGACAGTTTATATTGCAAAGCCCCTATCCCATATTGCACAGTATGCACACATTATAGAACCTCCTTGCTATCTCAAATAGATAAATAACCTTAGCACAAAGCCAAGAAGATTTATAGCATGCATGAATCTCTCTCCATTATTCTTTTCCAACTAAGTTTGTGTTACTCTTTCAGTTGCATATGAATTACTTCACTGACCAAGCTAATTCCAGGATTAACTCCCTTGGCTCCAGTGGAAGTACTCCAAAGATGATTTTGAGGTGTACACTAAAACAGGTCATACAGAGAGTAGATGGATGTTATAAAACAAAGTGCTCTTGCTAATTGGCAATGGCATCATCCCATCAGCCCCAGAGCAAGTGGATTGTTCCTCGCCTCTGTTACAGATCTCTATTACTGACCAGTCATTTCTTTATTTTCTTTTTCTATTGCTCATGTTTGAAAGCAATTAGCTCCTTGGAAACTATTTTTCCTTTCATCTGGAGACAAATGCTATTACTACCTAATATGATTTTGGTTGTTCTGGTAGAAATGTATTGTTGTACTTGGACTGTCTGTCACCTTCCAACTAAAGATCCCAAAGCACGTGGCCCATCTTATGAGTCCCAACCCTCAGAAGGTTTATAGGCAATCTTATAGATATTTAATAGACAAAAGGAGTTTAAATTCTGTCTTGTCTGGAAAATTCTAATGGGTTTAGAGTGCTTGCCTTTTGGGAATGATCCTTGCATATTCACATCCCAGCTGTTCCTTCTGGTGGAAACCTGAACATTGCTTGGTGGACTGTGCATCTACATGGACTTTCTATTGTGGGTGGAGGTTACATCAGTGCACTGATGGTTTTGTACGGGCCTGGGTCTGCTGCAACAAGCAGTTACATTTCTTCCTAACATGTGTTTCACATCACTACAGAATTAGCACATCATCACACAAATGATCCACGCCGGGTTCAGTCTAGGAGGGAACCAAATTTAAAAGGAAACTGCATATGCACAATTTCAGATTTTTAAATGGGAGCTGCTGCTAAAAGGCTCATAGAGAAATCTTGGCTCGTAATGAGGTAAGAAAAATGTCTTTACAGTTTTAAAATTTCAGATCAAATTTTTCCAGAATTCTCAGCACCATTAATCAAGATGAAAACAAAATGCCGAAATTGTGTTAATATGTATGTGTAATGGTCTGGGAAATGTGGAAAATCTTAAAATTATGAGAAAAGAGTTTGATGTTCTTTTTAATATTTAAGTTCATTGACACTCCCCCCCCCAAAAAAAAAAAAATTAACAGAAAGCTAAATTGAGCTTCTTAAAATACATATGGACTGACACTAAGTATGAACATTTTCCGTCTTAAAGGAATAAAATTGAGAAAATGGCAAGCAATCAGAAACAAAAGTTACATTACATGACTATTGTATCTATAGTGGCCACTACTACTGCCATTATAATACACAAGAGAATTTGAAAGCATTTAGATTTGCCTTTTCAGCTGACAATCTGCCGCAGGTGCTGTGCCATTATAAATAACTATTCAGCTGTTATGTGTTATTGTCTAAATCACCATTTTGAACCTGAAGTATAAGCTGTATAACCCATAGATCAAATCTAAGAAATTGGCTCTTGTTTGCAATGTAGTTATTTTAAAGGAAGAAAATACCCAGTAAATCAAACTCACAAAGAATTTTAATTATGCTCCTTGTTCCTAGGAGCAGTATTACAGTTTTACATTCCAACACTGTGTGCATGGGAAATGTAATACACAACACCTGTTAACAATACATACTCTGATGAATGCTTGGCTAAAAACTGGTGTCTGTTTTTTTTTCTAATTATATAGGGTGGAGAGAAAGAAGATTGAGTACATTTTTTTCTGTAACCAGACAAATTATCTATTTAGTATAATGATTTACATTTTGCCATCAGATGAAATCATATGGGGAATTTTTTGGTCTAATACAGAAATAATTATGATTGCTCTATCAATATTACATGAGTAATAACAAGATTTATGCATAGCAGCAAAAGGTGTAGGTAGCACTGGTAAAATTGTTTCCATTATAATCCCCTACTTGCAGCCTCTGATATTAATTCTTATTTGGCACCAAAAATTTAGATGGTTGAGTTCAACTTAAAAAATGCTTTATTTGGATTACATTTAATTTCTCTGTATTTTCAACAAAACTTTTCACTGTGGCTATGAGAAAAATATTTCTCTGGTATGTGTATAAAACATCCAGTTACAGTTTATACTTTGAATTGCAGCAGAGGCAGTGAAAATTTAAATAGTCATTTGTCAAGAGTAACGTCTGGCTTGGGTAACATGCAAAAGGTAGTTACCAGGAAGGAATGTATGATGCATGTGCTAGAGAAAAAGCAAGAGGTAGAAGAAAAATTACATTGTGTGTGATAAACCCAGGAAATAAAACTTTGAGTCAGTTTTGTGTCGGAAAGCGTATAATCATCTTTTGAAGCTTAGTCTGGTTTTGGAGCTTGATCTTTTCATCAAAGGGAGTTTCAAAATTTACATCAGAGGAAGTAAAGAGGCAGAAATCAGAGTTGAAAGAGCATCTCGATCCTCCATTTTGGGGACTTTCACTTTTTACTGCAGTTGAGTTCTAATTGCTAATTTTCTAAATAAGTCATGGCTCAGTCCTCCCATCCTTGCACTGCCTGAACTCCTCTAGCTTTGCTTGTGGGTTGCCGAGCCACTGCCCTGCTCAGGTGGCTGCAGTGCTGAGATAGGGGAGCCTTGACAAGGGATGGCAGTGGGCGGGTGCATCGCTGGTTCTGAGCTCACAAAAAGATTGAGGAGAACAACTGGAAATCTTACCCAGGCAACCTGACAAAGCCGTGTGCTTCTGAAGGCAAATGTTTTCACTGCAGGGTTCCCAGGGAACAAAGGGAGTCATGGCCTTTAAAAAGTACACAAATGTTAGAAACACTTGTACACAAAGTCTGACTCACAGCTCATGTAAAGAAAATGACAAACTTCTTAGTCTAATTCATTAACTCTAAATAATGTCCTTTCAAATGCCATCCCCAGAAGCAGTTTCTATTGGAGCTATTTTTTATCTTTTTGCCACAGATTGTTTTAAAAGAATTATGGGAAATGACAGCTGTAGAACTAAAGTTCAGTTTTTCACAGATGAAACTACAAAATGCATGGAGTAATGTAATCCAGTCAGACAAGTGAGTAAATTATATCTTGGTTGCAACAACACACCACTTGCTGAATATCAATAAGGATATGTTTCCTTCTTTACAGTAAAAAATATTTGCTGTTAATGTAAATGGTTCTGAATGTCCCTGGCAGTATAGGCACAGATGCCAAACAGCATTAAAACTGAGCCGAATCTCATATGCTTTGTTTGCAAGGAAGAGGAAGACCATGTTCACAGATGTTAAAACAAGGGGGATGATTCCTTTTACATTGCTTTACTATAATGAAATGCCATTAACTTCTATCATCTTCTTTCAAATTTCAAGTAAATGAGAAAAGCAAAAGCTCCAGTTCAAGGAACAGTGTCCAGCAGTGCACTGAGTTTTTTCATTCTCTTTCTAAATTTCCTAGGATAAATATGTGGGTAACTGCTCCCTGTGGACCAAAATATACCCCTATTCTCCATAACCCAAGTCACAAGGGTCAGCAGAGTATATGTGAGCTGTGCCCCACCTTTCTCTTCCTTTGAATTTTGAATTCCAAGATACTGAGGAACTCAAGAATGGGATAGACTAATCAGACATCCACTCTACAACAGGCTAATTCTGCCTCAGCTAAATCAATAAATTACATTAATAAATACCTTATGGAAGTATTTGACCCCCGTACTAGAAGAAACCCATAATGTTCTATATGACATCACATGCAGAGCTTGTGTGCAGTTAAAGTGATATTCTTAGCACAAATATATGTGCTGGCCTTGGGTCCTCTGCTCAATGAATTTTATTTTTACAAGAAGTAATATACTTAAGCTCTCTAGAGCTCTGCAAATTCATTTTTTACATGCAACTACATAATCTTTTTGGACTGAATATGGACATTAACTCCTCCTTTCAGCTCTCTATAAACATATGCTTGCACAGCAGATATTTCAAATTCAGAATCCAGGAAGGAAAGTGCTCCCAGGACTGACTACTGAGTTATATACCCTTTTATTTTAATGTACTTTGCCAAGATGAGTCCATAACCTCAAATGAGTCAGGGAAGAGAAGGGGAAGGGCAATAACAAACAGCTTCATCATAATTTTAACCCTATTGCCTGGTAATCACAGAATAGCCTTTATGCTTACATATTTAAGGAGACTACATGGACACATTCTTCCTGAGTATGCTCATCCACTCCTTGGGATTTGTACTCTGTGATTCCAAGTACACGAGGAGAAGACACATGACACCTAACCCAATTTATTACTTGGATCTGGTGGCAGGGACACTTAGGATGTATTCCTAGACTGCAGAGTGATACATTTCACTCTCTTGGATAGACCTCTCTTTGTAAAGTGGAGATACATTTGCCATACTGACTCTCCAGGTGTTGCTGTAGTTGGGATCCTGCTCCAAGACATCACTTAAACATGATGTTATTATGTCCCAGTAATTCAGGCTTGCCAGTCTTTATTAAATAACTAAAGAAATACTGAGACACCTTGGAAGCTGTTTGGGTAGTCCAACAAGCAAGCAATTCACAAATAAACAAAAAAATGCAGTCAGCTTTAGTATACAAGTAACTTTTGTCTTGAATAACTATAGTCTCTCTATTGAAAATTCCCCTGTAATTTTAGCTGGATGTATTTTTTCACTTGCTGCCCTAAATTGTTATATGTTATTCTAAACGCTGGTTAACATCACATGGAGAAGGTGGCAAAAAATCAATAGAGCTTCACAACAAAGGCATGAAAGGAGTAAAATGTGAAATCTCTGAAAGAAATTATGTTCCCATTTGGGAGCAAAAGGGCAAGGACAATGGAATCAGTGGTTTGTTGGGTTTTTTTGTATATTTTGCTGTGTTACTAAGATGTAATACTTCACACAGTCATGTCTTTCTATCTTCTTTGGTCTGCCAACAGAATGAAATAGTAGTTCAAACTGAAAACTCAAGTTTTGTCTATCAAAATGAAATTTGAAGAGAGTTTGCCCAGAAGATTAATGTCTTATCTTTTTCGTGGAGTAAAATATACTCCAGTTCATGTAAACTTGCCAAGATTAACAGTAGTTTATATCCTTAGAAAAGATACAGAGTAGATGGGAATCTAAGCTCAAGTGGCAGTCTGAAGAGAGAATATATACATATGTATTATGTAGAACTAATACGTAAGTAGATGTTTAATATATAACATTTTATATAGAATATGAATATACGTACTCCTGTATTTTACAAATTTTATTTCTATTTGGAATTATAACTTGCTAAATTATTCTTTCTGGTGATTTTCATCACTACATTAATTGGCAAATTCTGCACTGCACAGCATGTCCTCCTGTAGAATGTGGCTCTGTCAGTGAAACAATTCTCTCAACAAACCCCAAACCCTACACCATCCTTATGTTAAATGACTTGTCCATTGTCACCAGTGTACTCATGGCTGTGTAAGACTTAGGGGGCTTAGAGTCACTCAATGGTCAGTGCTCTTCTTTTTGTCTCTTGTTTTGAATTTGGGACTTCTGAGTGGATTGTTCTGGTTTGAGTAGTAACTGCGAGGAGTCCTTGAGTTCTATAGAGGTTTTGGGGTTTGTTTTATCCATTGGAGACCTTGAGGGTAGGTAGTTTGAAACAGCTGTGCTCTCAGTTATCCAGATTGCTTTATCTTATGCATCAGGTCTCGTAGTTTAGGTTTTTGTACTAAAAGGTACTTAGAGGGGAGAAAAACCTAAGCTTTCTTAGGTTTTTATATATATACACCATATACTGATAGTGTACTGCAATGTTATACACACATTTACATTATTCCTACAATTTAATTCATAGTAAAGGAGCTGTCTTGAACTACTGGATTAAATAAATTCCTATTTCTGCTTGAAGTTCTTGTTGGCAAGAAAAAGTACAGGTCCCCTGGAGATGGGTAACATGTTCTTTTAAGTCTTTTCTATCTAATTTTTAGGATTTCTATGAACCTAAATTCAATTTCTTGGCAATAGATATAGGAGTCTTCTGGCTATGATCAAGAAGAGAATCAACCTAAAATTTGCTTTTATCCTCCATTGAGCCACTTCTCTTTATGGCAAGAGGATAACGGAATCATTGTTAGAATACACGTTTTACTACTTTCATTTCTCCGTATGCATATTGTTTTGAATAATTGAAAAGTTATGATTTGCTACATTTAACTTGTACTTTCTTATTGCTGGGCCGACATTTCAAGCCTCTCAAAATCACTGTCAAATCACATGGAAATTTTGCCTACCTATTAATTAAACAGGCAGGGAGAGATACTGAGCTAGACTGTGTTGACAAACAGTGAGCAAAAAAGAAGCAGCATCTCTCCCTAAATAACTCTGTCTATCCTGCTGTTGATACACCAGAGCAGTTATCCTCTCATACCTGTATCTCATTTTAATTGGATACTGCCTGAGAAATGGCAGAATTATCTTTTTGTTTTAAAAACAAGTTTCCCTGACAACCTGGGATTTATGTTTTTCTTTTCCTAGTATATAATGATGCCCAGAATTTTTTCTGAAGGTGTGTATCTATATATGTAAAACAGAAGAACATTACCTAGAGGGAATGCTGTTCCCTGGATAGACTATCTGCAAAGAATGTTATAAAGGAGCCAGGAGGGGATGATTAATTACTATGATAATGTACTCATGTACAGTAATGCAGGGCTCTTTAGTAAGAGTCACGCAGCACTAATGTCCTGTTGCTTTCACAAATTACCCATTTGTTACTAGGAGGGTCAAACCCAAATACTGTGTGCAAGTTTTCCACATATGCCCATGGTTTTTTCTCAATTCTCGTACCACAGGGCACAAGTAAAAGCAATTTGCTGTCACGAGGGCTGGCAGCCAGGGGAGCTCTATGTCCATCTGATGTTGATGTAACAAGCAAGGCTCTGCTAGGAATTTCCGTCTGCTTTTCATCCTGAATTTGCCTATGTCTAATTACTGTGCTTGGTGATGCTTAACTAAAAGTGAATGGAAACGTGTTTGCGATTGAACGTTTTTATAGGGTCTCTGTCAATAGAAGGATGCTTCTGTGGGCCTGTTTTGTTTTACAAAGCCTTTGCTTTGTAAAAGGCAATTCCTGAAAATTAATTCCTTTTCTTAAATTAATTAAGTTTCATTTACTCCTGAAATGCCAGGATCTCTGCAATGAGTAACAAAATCAGATGGAATCGCCTCGGTTCTTAAAACTTTGGAAGACTCAGTGGAGTATTTTGGAGCACTTGCAGCTGCTGGTTGTGTTCCAATTGCAGGTGGCCTGCACTATCAAAGCTTTGCTTGCAGCTGTGACCTTTATTCCCCTTTTGATATGGACTTGTGTGATGCAGGGGAACCTGCTCCCTGCCCAAAAGATGGAGTATCGTGATGAAGAGGAAGGTATTTCTACGAAGACAGCTGTGTAGTTCATTGTGCAGGGACCAGTGAGGAATTGCTATACTGATGATGCTTCAGTGCATGATCAGCAAAATGAAAAGCTGCGAACTTGAAGAATATAAAGGGGAACAACCAGCTCTTTGCCCAGCCCCCGCCAGGGCTGAGCGTTAGTGGGCTGTGTGGTGGTTGTCTTGTACAGGCTAGTGGTGGCCCAGGCACCATGAGCTGAAGATCTTTAATCAAAGACACAAGATAAAGAAAGTGTTCTTTCCAACATCCTCATGCGCTGAGTGATACCAGTCTTTGCAAAACATCTCCCAAACCTAGACTCTGATTGCTTCTCAAACAAATAGAAGGAAGAGCACTTACTGTGTAAAGCAAGATTTTCAAACGTGTTCTGTTTAAATTACATATTTTCAATATTAAATAACAGACACTTTCAGGAAACCTTTACATCCAACATAGCTGCACCAGTGGAGAAAGAGCTCTGCTGTTCTCCCCTAACCATTAGAAATCATAGGAAATCTACCATGGTTACCTGTAGCAGGAAAGGACTATGTCAGCGTTTTAAGTTCAGCATTTCTGTGTTGCACTTCCAAATTTTGTATTTGAAGGAAATCAAAAAGCCACCTTAAATATTCACATGCACATGAATGTGGTTTTGTAAACATGAAGGATCCACATGAAATTAGATGGCATGGCTTGATCAACTCTTGAATCCTTTTTTTTATTTCTAAGCCTTCTGACACCAACTATCTAAAAATCTAAATTGAAAAGTAGGAAGTTTAGGAGCTCACTACTGGAAATGTGGTTTGAGCTTCAATCAGTGCTCAGCTTCAATCACCTGCTCAGTTCAGGTTTTGTGTAAGCGAGAATTCAATCCTTTTATATTGAGCAAGAGAAACAGAATTAGATCTTTCTAAAGGCTTTAAGCCCCCAAGTTTTTTACATTGAAAATGTTCATGGAAGTCAAGGGGCATTTTCAGTTCCAGAGGAATGCAGGGTTAAGTCTAGAATCTACCTGTCACTAAGTAGATAACATAATAATGAATGTATACAATGTTACATTGCATACAAATATCACACTTAATTCCCCAGTTTTAACACCTTACTACGTGCAGTGCTTGCAGCTCTGAATAATGTTCTTATTTGGTTAGATTTATATACACTGTAAAAGGGGCAGTAACACAGTTATACAGCTATCAGCCACAGAGCGCTGCACAAATTGTAGGAATTCACAGTGTGGGCTCTATTTCTTTAAAATTCACAGTGTGGGCTCTATTTCTTTAAAATATTATGAATAATTCTACAAAACACTGCAGGATCCAGCTCTCTGAACCTCAAAGGTTTCTGACTCCTTTTGGAAGCACGATTGGTCTACCTGTGTCAGTGAGGGTCAGGGTGTTTGAGCAGGAACAGGAGCTGCAGACGTGTTGAATCTCACACTATACATCACAATCTTAGTGCGTAATGGGCATGTTCTTGTCTCTTGTGTCCCAGCTAGGACACAGGTACTGTACTTTGTGGTTTGCACATTTTAAGAAACTGAGGATGACAACCTTCTGAAGGTGGCAAACTGCTCCGAAGCCGTGGCAGAGCTTGAAACAACTGCAGAAAATCCCGGCAGGCCCTTGCTTTATGTGGGGCACTGCAAAGAAGTTGTTTTGTCATACCAGCTCCCTCAGCACATCCATAAACTTTGCAAAGTAAGTTAGCTCTCTCTTTGTTCTCATTACTGTTCACCTACCAAAATGCTTGCATTTTATTTGATCTTGCAGGCAATTGCTATTACTCTGAATTAACGCTGCTGCATGCAATACAAAGCTGACAGAGAAAATGTTTCGATGTAGTTTTAGTTCACTACCGTTCCAAGTTCATTAAAGAAAAAGGAGTACAGCAGGTCGTGAGGGGCTGCCCGGGGCTGTGAGGCGAGTGGGGCGGGGCCGTGAGGGGAGCGGGGCG
>VYZR01059504.1:18825-30948 GCA_013400675.1 Oxylabes madagascariensis
GCTGGCCCAGCATCTGGCTCCCGTGTGCTGTCAAAATAAAATATATGTCTTGCTCCCTTTGGCCCTTCTGAGGAATTCATCCGTGACAGGTGCAAGTGTGTCTCTGATGCAAAAAGTGCCAGGCAACTCCAGCTTGCCAGATCCAGTTAGTTTTGGTTGCAAATCCATAAACGAGTGTATGAAATAAAAGACATGTCATTTCATCATATTTCTTCGTAAGGGTCCAGATCTAGAAGAGTCACCAGCATGCTGGACTGCTGGAAAACACCAGGTGCTACCCAGGGCTATTTTTAATCTGAGCTTCCTAGGCTTGCTGCCTCCACAACAAGTGTTCCTTTAGTGCAGGTGGGAGGAGAGGGGGCGGGAGGAAGAGAGGAGATGGGAGGAGAAACCTCGTTTCTGGTTCAGAAATATGATTGCCGACTTACACCTAGTACCTAGATCAAAATACTTTTTTTTTCTTTGTATCCACGGTGTAATTAGGTGAGAAATTTTGCGTTTCCAACTCAGTTACTGAAAAGTACCAAAATGCAAGTATTTCAGTGCCTCCCAGTGATAACACCTCTCTCAGAACTTCATTGCAGATTCACAGGTATTGCCTACACTCATGGTACTGACTCAATAGGTTGAGTTTGTGGACTGGGAGACCAAACTAGTAGCCAAGAAGGTCAAGTGTGCAAATTTCTGTATCAGGATTAAGGTTCACCGAGGTCCATACTTTATTTGCAGAGAAGTATGGACCTCTACTGTATTTTTCACTTAGCCAGGAGAATTTTTTTTGAAGGTGCAAAAATTTGCTGGAGCTCTGAGAATCCACAGCATTAACTAGTGCTTTTGCTGCAACTGTAAATTGGTGTCTTGAGGCCTGGTGTTTCTCTGGAGAACAAACTAGAATCTGGGATTTTTTTACCTTTTGGGTTGCTGAAAAGTACTGTCTGTAATATTGGTTAATAGAAGTTATAATATAATCCCAGTAAGTTAGGGGGGTAGCTGTTGACTTCAGTGACAGTTGAACTGGAAATGAACCAGCTAAAGCTAGAAGCCGATAATCTCTTTGAGTCTCCTTCACCTTTATCTCATTTCTCCTAGCCCTGACAGTCGCTTGAGGACTAAGTCAACCAGGGCTGTCATACAGTGAAATTTTAACTGTAAATGACAGTCATCATTTCCCAAAAATTATAGCCTTGTCTATGGCAAATTCACGTGGACTTTTCCATCAAAACATGTGCATGGTTCAGGGCCTCAAAAGGTCAAGGTAAATACATAGTGCTTTCTAAAATATCTAGAATAGCTATCAACTGCAGCTAGTAATTTCTGTCCTTTAGCTAATAGTTGTCATGTGTTTCTCATAGTCAAGCCCAGTAGCTGAGAAAAGGTTTAGCAATTTCTTAACATCTTCCATCCTTCAAAATAACACACAATTCAAAGGCTTGAATGCCTTTCTCAGTGACTAGGCAGCATGCAGAGCTCTCCACTAGCTGACAATATTTCCTTACATCCAAATGGCCCTGCCAGCGTCTTATGTAAGCAAATCTATCTTTCTGTTCCCTGGGACAACTAGGAGACTTGACGAAACAAAACCAGTTAGATTCCTGAGGAGGATACCAGGAGGCATGGTTGGAGGATGTTAGGCACATTTCCAAAATCCTGTATCTTGACTAAGTCTTGAAAAGCTCTTCCATAAGTTTCAGTTTGCTCAGCCATGTGCACTGTTCCTGTGTCAGTCACATTCAAAGGCTGTCTAGACAAAATATCATCAATGCCAGAGTCTTGGCAGACGTGTGTTCTTGCTACAGATTGTACCTCCGCAAACAGAGATTTCATCTTTGACATCACAGAAGCACGTAGAAGTTCTTTCTGCTTCCAAAAACTGCTACCAGTTTTTGAGGAAAGTCAGTTTATGACTTTAATCTGAAAAGTAATTTGGAATTTTTTCCATCTGTCCATTTGCAAAGGGATGTTCGTTCCAGTCTCAGCATCCGTAAATCTCTTGGAGTTTTAAGCAGCCAGTTTTGTAGAGGTTCTGTGGGAAAAGATTTACAGTTATCTGCAGGTAACATACTTTTGAACTGAATTATGAAAATCTAGTAGTTTGGACTCTAAAACACAGGACAGTAAAACATTTTAAGTGTATGCAATGGTTTGAACAGAGCCGTCACGTTTTTTAATACGAATGTAATGTCCCTGTCCATCCAAAGTATTTTGGATGTTCATATCTAAGTACTGTTTTGGATGCCGGTGTTCATTCTTAATCTCTCCTGCCCTTGAATTAGGAAAGAAAACAAGTGCAGCCTATGATTTCACTTTTAACTGCTGTCATTCTGATGACTTACTATTTTTTTTTGCAGTTGCAAATGTAGTGGCAACATTCCCTAAAACACCTGTGTCAATAGAATATTTTTCTGTTTTTTGAAGCAATGCACAGGCAATATGTTTTGACATTATACTCAAGATGCTCCTGACTTACTACTAATAGTAGTATCTCCACTTCTGCCTTTCTTCTTGGTATGTAGAGGTGGTAGATATTTATCCTGCTTATTCAAAAGGTGGTAAAGATACCTGCCTAGTACCTGTGTATTCCAAAGCCCACACAGAAAAAGACAGCAGTGTCTTCTTTGTCATGTACAGAGTGGAAAACCAAGGTATGAAGAGGTAAAGAGTTGCTGCCAAAATCAGTCAGTGGGCCCAGCAGATGAAATTATGGAACTGAATATTCAGGCTAGTTCAAAACTATGTGTTGCTTTCATTTAAACTCAAAACACAGACAAAGCCCTGAGATTAGTTCCTGTGAAAACAGCAAAAAATTGGGTTCAGATGGGATATTTTAAGAAATGGGCCTAAAATTTCTTGTATAGCTGCCTTTGTTTAACTCAGATTCCCGATTTTGTGCTTTAATCGTAGAGTGCTGCAGGACGGCACTGTCTTGTGCCACGTCCCGTAAATTCATTGTTGGGCTTCATAGCTGAAATTTAAGTTCGGCTGGAAATGATGCCAGCAAATATGATTCTTCACAACAAGTTTGTCATCTTATGTAAATCCCTCAGAAATTTTCCTTACGCAGTTCTGTAGGTACTTGAAGTAGCTGGATTAAAGATAACAGTACTTGGTCTTCCTGCATACACTGCAATCACACACCTGCTTTTATAAATACACATTTATTGAGGAATCCATTGCACCAACTTGTTTAAAAGTTGCTATTGCATTTTATTCTTCAGTTTCTCTTGGATCTCTTACTGTTGCTGGGAGAGGAGGCAAAATTAAATGGAGTTTGTCTTCTGGAATAAAGTGGAGCCTGTGGGTGCCAAAAGAAGACCAAATCTACTTTTTATGTTTGGGTGTGTGTAATAATTAGCAGAAGAGTAACTTAGGAGTTGTAAGTATGTACCTCCTTAGTAAGAGATGTGCTGGTCTAAATAGCTTCTAGTTTTCATTGTGCAGTTTCTCTGGAAACCTTATTCCTCACAGAAAGTAGAGTAAACCAAGATACTAGTGCACATGTATTAACAAATTTATGGTTTTTTGGTTTTGTATTTCATAATCTTAAGGCCTCCCTGACAGGCCACACAAGGTAGTTAGAGAGACTAAAAGCAAGGCCAGATTTTTGGAAGCAGTCTCAAGTGTTGTGTTTTGTTATTACTCATCATAAAATTAATGGTCCCATTTTGAATATCAGTATATTAACCTGGGTATTCCTATGACTTGATTCAGGGCAGCCAAAGTAGAGAGGAACAGATTTTGCTCATATATAAATCTGCCTGACATTTTACATTTATTATTCTCTTGAAAGAAATAGCAGGATGTCTGTGTGAACTTTTTATACATTGTCTGGCAGATTGAGTTCTACAAAAAATATGTATGTGCTCTGTTCCCAGCACATATTCTTTGCCAGTAAATGCTGTATTTTTTTTGCAGAAAACACCTTTAGATTTAGTTTGATTAAGTTCAAATAAGTGATCAGAACTTAGTTCCTTGTCTTTGAAAACTTTCAGAGGGCCATGTTTTCAACAGGACTAGAAACTCGAGTTATTTGACTTACAATTTATTTATTTAGTGTATTAGTTATTAAGTTTGATGAGATACAGTTACTAGACAACAAAAAAGGTATCAGTTTAACAAAATGCAGCTAAAAATTTTTGGTGCTTTGTGTCCAATTTGGATTTAGTCAAGCTGTGATAGGAAATAAAAGGACCAGAAAATACTAGAGGCCAAAAGTTTCAGAATTAAGGAATAATAAACTGTACCATTGGTGTATTATCTGAAATTGAGCAAGTTTCGTTGCTACCTGTATGGGTTACACTTGCCACAAACAGAGGACGAAAGTGAAAACACATTCCACACTCTGTGGAATATAACTGTGACTCTTTTACAGGATTTCCCTTAGTAAAATTAATTTCATCTCACGATTTCTTTTTTCATCATCTGTAAAGTTAGCCTGATACACAAGTGTTTTATGGCTTTGGAGTGAAAAGATTCCAGAAGTGTAAGCTATTACTATGTATTATTCCCAGTAGTAATTCATCATCATATCTAAATATCTTTGTGGTCTTACTATAGCAGAGAATACTATAGCAGTCAATGGAGAATTTATCAGTTTACATTGAAAGGGATTCCTTTTTCAGGAATAACAAGATGAGGTTTCTTAATGATACTTAAGGTATTTGAGAGGAAAAGGTACTAATATACGTAGGAGAGCCTTTTAAGTGTTTCAGAGCTCTTTTTTCAGTCTTGGGCTGTAAACATGTCTGGGGAACAGTAATGTATAGTGCTGTTGATGCAGTAATAAAAATGCAATAGTGTCACTCTCTTTTATTCATAGACCCGTGTTTTCCATTTACCGTTGGTAGCGCTATTACAAATTGAGTGGAATTTGAGCTCTACATTGAAATGTTCCATTTTCACATTGCCTTAGTCTGCTTTTATTTTACAATTGTACTTCAGTATGATGTACATTTAATTTGGGAATTCTCAGGGAAGTTATGGCTATCTTGAACTATTTGTGTTGGCAATAGGGTTGGCAGCGTAAAGCAGGAGAATGGAAGAGAGGAAAAATTGGGATCACTTTCTATGATGATAGATTTAACTAATGTCAGTAATATTATTTTAGAACTTGGAATAGGTGAATGATATGTAACAGTGCTGTGTTTTACACCAGTGTACGGTCTGAAGAATTTTGCCAGAACAGTTTCAAATGATGACAACTTTAAGAAGTTGGTTTAGTAGTCTTTCTGTTGCCCTTTGAAAAACATCCTATTTACTTAAGTTGAATTAACAGTTGAATTATTTTCTTTAAAATTTTATTATAGCGGTAAGGATAATTCAGGTAATCTTATATACCTTCATATGGCAAAATTGTTTTAAACAATTAGTTTAAACAAGACAACACATCTAGTGTTCGATGTTAGTGTTCCTTGCTGAAGTAATTTGGGTTCTGATCTGTCCTAATGCGTTGTGAATATAAGTGTATAAAAATTATTTAATCAATGTATTTTTGACCTTAAATTTGTGTTATGTTAAAGCAGCCATGTACGTTTATACAAGAAATAGATTCTGGTAGATTGACCTTCTTAAGTTGTAGTAAAGATCTAGATAACCTATCAAATCATACTCTTAACTAGTATAGAAAATTGCAAACCTAGTGTTCTAAATTAAATATATTTGTAATCAAAATCAAATAAAAGAATCAAAGAATTTGATTCTTTGCAGTTACATGAACCTTAGGATATACAAAGACTTGTAGGGTAGATGTCCGTATGGGTAGTTACTTGCTTTGTCCTTAGACTGAAAAAGAAGAAAAAGAAACTTGATTATCTGAAAACTGGGAAACACTCACATGGTGAAAATATTTTATTATTGATGTGGTGGAAATCTCAAATGTTCTAATATGCCACTGTACAACAAAATTGAAGTTGACCTATAAGTAAAAAAAAAACCTGTATGAAATTACAAAATCTTCACATTCTACAGATACAAGTTTGCAGATTTGAATAAAGTAAAACAACAGAATGTAATAAAGAAAACATAGGCAATTCTGCAGTGTATTGAACACAATATGTGAGATTCATTGTGAAGAATTATAAAAATAATAATACATTAAAATAAATNGAGAATTTCTTGTCATTTGGAGTTCTTATTGCTAATGCAATTCCAGACAGTAAATGTAAAAGAGATCACCACCAGTGACAGGTTAGTATGCTTTCTGCAGAATTCAAGAGTGAAATACATATCGGTGTATAAGAAAGTTCACATTGGATATTTCTATATTTGAAATAAAAGTGATGTTATTGCTTGCAAAACACTCATGCAAAACATCAAACTCCTTTCAGTATAGGTTTTTGGGGTTTTTTAAAGTATTTGAGTCTGAGGTCTAGTCTTCTCATCTTGATGTTCCAGTATATATGCATATGGATATATATGGCATATAAGGTAGAAACAAATTTGACAATTGACTTGTTTTGTTGACCAACTCTGAATGGGTGAATATGAAAAGCTTTCATCCTTCCAATGAAAGCTTTTTCAAATTTTGCCTTATTTGGTGGCATTTATTTTTATATTTACATTTTCCCTGTACTGTATTTTCCAAGGCTCTGAATTTCTTACTAGTCTTCAAAGTCTTGCAGGCTTTGTTCCATTACTCTTACTAAGTCTAACACAAGATTTTTTCAACTCAGCATAGTTAAATAGGCTACCACTGAAAAGCTGTGTTTAACTTTAGTGGATGGAAAAGTTAACTCAACTCTGAAGAAAAAACAAAATCTGTTGGAAGCTAAAGTAAAACTTCCAGAATTTTCAGACAGGAAGGAATTCTAAAGCAAGTTAAAATTTATAAGTATGTTTTGGTAAGACTTAAAAACAAGCCCCTTGCCCAATTAGAACTGTGATTAAGCTTGTTTTGTTTTGTTTTGTTTTGTTTTGTTTTGTTTTGTTTTGTTTTGTTTTGTTTTGTTGGTTTGTTTTTTGGGTTTTTGTTTGTTTTGTTTGTTTTGTTTGTTTTGTTTGTTTTTGTGTTTGGTTTGGTTCAGTTTTTTTAGATGCTGCAAAATTGCTTTTATGCTGCAAATTTTAGGGATCTTGTTGGTTGAAAACAGACTAAGCTCATGTGAAATGCTAGGGGAAAATATGAACCTGATTTTCATTTGTATGAAGGCTCCTTCTGGCAACTTAACTCCTTCATGCAATTTTCCCTTGAGAGTTTGAAAGTACCATTTGAATGCCTCTAGTTGCATTCCCTGAACATCTTGTCTTACCACTGCCCTTACAAGCATCCAATTTACAGCAGGTTTTCCAAACAAATATGCCAAAAGGTGCAATTGTATAATAATTTCCACTTAAATCTGTGTGTAGCTGACAAAGTTCAAGAATTTTTGCCGCAGTTGTCTGTCAGGTTAGTTGTTTTAAAGTGGATGAGGACTCTGCAGTGTAGCTTAAAACAAAACTAGTACCGCTGCATTTTTCCTAGCTGAATATTTGGTGTCCTGGTAAAGTAGAATAGAATGTGCAGTACAGCAGGATGTAAAATCCCTCACTAATTCCTTCCTTACTTGTAAAGCAATGCACAAGGGGTGATGGGTTTTTGCAATTAATTGGTCCAAGTGAAACAATTTAAGACGCTAAATCTTAGCTCTACAAATGCTGCTAGACTCTTCAGACTGTTTGAGCTGCTTGTGCAAGGAGGGACCTAGCTGAGAATTTAGATTTTAACCTATTAGGGATTGATTGGCTAATTTTTGGTTTCAGGCAGTACTGTCTGTATTTGTATATTTTTTTTAAACCTAGGGGTTTGTGTACCTGAGGGAAAATTTACTTTTTTCTTCCCTATATTTGTGTATATTTTATTTTGTGTCTTGAAGCCTTCTGGTCCTGGCAGCCCATGAGTAAGAAATCATTATTTATTACTATTGCTAATATTATTAGAATTCAGCAGGAGTGGGAGTTCCACAAAGCAAAGCACAGGTGGCATATGTTCCTAAATGTACTTGATCAGATGCAAAAGAAAGACAAAGAAACGGCTGACTTTAAATGCTGCTATATGAGTTGGTAAGATGCAAGAATACAAAAGAGACGTTTTCCCTGCAAGGTGCTTAACAAACTTGTGCCTGAAGTGGTGGAAGCATTTCATACAGCTAAGGTTGGGGCGAGTGGCTGATCCTGAGGCACGGTAGTGGGGCCCTTGCCCGTAGAGAAGACACAAGTTGTTCATGGCCCGTGCTTGCGCAGACTCAGCTGTGTAGGCAAGGGAAGTAGGGAAGTGAGAGAGAAAAGGAATCACATGACAGCACTTTGTACCTGGGGCACGTAGGTGACAGGGTGCACCAGTCTTGTGTTGTGACAAACTGGTATTTAGGTGTTTGCTGGCTATGAGGACAAAGTGAGGGAAAGCAAGGGGTGGAGATGCAGGGTGGCTGGTATTTCTTGGCTACACCAGCATGTGTTAGCTCCCTCAGACTTCCCTCGTTTCCTTGTCCTCTCTGTCATTTCTTCCTCCCACATACGCACACAGTCTCCCCACACAGCCCCCCTGGCTGGGGGCACTGGTGCCACAGCACCACTTCCCTGCGCATACGTGTTTGGCTGAGCGTGCTCTGCTCAGCGCAGGGTGCTTGCAAAGCTTGTCCCTAGTTAGAAGCCATATGTACTGACAGATGCAGAGGTCCCCATTTGCTGTTCACTTAGGCTTACAAATAAATGGAGCCTCCATGCTGTGAAAACTTTCTTAACCTGAGTTTACTTGTTCTGTGTTGCAAGGACTGTGCAGTAGACACAACTGTCTGCATTCCAGTAGGTCCCAGGAAGTGAGTCCCAAGAATGCGTGAGTCACGATGGAAGCATCTGCTGTGTGGAGCTGCATGGCACTGTACTTTTAAACTGGACATTCAGGAGGCTGAAGGGGATTTGGTGTGTTCAGATGTGGATACACATCTTTGTGTACATTTGATATAATAGTTATTTACCTATGCTGCACATAATTTGATAATACCAAGCTGTTGGTAAGAGCTACTCTATTCCATAGCCTTTCCATATGCTGTGCACATCTCAGAGTCAATTGGTCAGCTACTACTGAAGTCAATTTAGGAATTGTGAATTAATGAACAGTGGGTCAAAGATTACAGCAGTTCGAGTTGTTGTTCAAGTTTTTCAGTGTCAACTGTAGAGGACAGGAGATAGTAGACAGCTTTTGGGTTGGCTGTCTCATGACCTACCATGTCTAGAAAGGGATATTCCTGCATTTATTAAGGAGCTAATGATGTTTCTAATTCTAATATATTATTATAGAAGATTAGCATTCAAATCTCCTTGACTCATTGCCAGTAAAATTTCAGAAGCTAGACACCTCTGGTTTTCCATAGATTATATCCTATGCTATTAAGTTATATGTCATTTCAGGCTAAGTTTTACTTTCTTTTTCTCGTGGTTTGGGGCAGAAGCTACTTAAAATTATTAGCAAATATTACTAAAATACTTCAAAGCTGTTTTGTTCCCTATTAATTACAAGGCCAATTTCAAATGATAAGATGTATTTTATGACCATGCATTTTAGAAAAGGGTGGAGGGACCTCTTGTTATTTTGAGGATTTGGGCCAGTGGGATCTGAACTTCTTGATTTTAAAGTTCAACCTGCAACATAAAAGCAAAATATGAATGTTCTTGAGGGTTTGCAAGGGATGACTCTTTTCATCCACTGCTGACTTTATCAGTGGAAGTGCTGTCCCTTTGCCCTGATCCATTTGTGCCCCTTATCACCCAGTCAGGCTTCTCAGTTGCAAGTTGCTGTCGGCTATCAGTATATTTTCTGCCTTTTTTTTCCGTATAGGAATCCCCCTGTCTGATATCTCTTTCTCTGTTCTAATATCTTCTAACCCAGCACAGTTTCCTTGATCTTTCAGCTCCACATCGCAGTTCCAATTGCACACCCAGTCCTCTTCCAGAAGCCTGTGTTTTCCTGTCAAGTGCTGCTTTTCTT
This sequence comes from Oxylabes madagascariensis, assembly GCA_013400675.1. Lineage (NCBI taxonomy): Eukaryota > Metazoa > Chordata > Aves > Passeriformes > Timaliidae > Oxylabes > Oxylabes madagascariensis. The sequence continues at coordinate 28,784 of VYZR01059504.1, forward strand.
ACCCCACGTACTCCTTACACTCCTTCGCCACCATTCACACATACTGTCTTTCCTCTCAGTGCATTCACTCTCATATATTCTACTGCGTTCTCACCCTGTCCTTCCCAAATAGCATGCCTACTCAGTGTCATTCATTCTCTTGTGTTTTTTAAAGCACCTTGTATAGACCCAAACCAATAAAAAATAAGCCACCTTCCATTAGAAAAACTTGATCTTGGTGTGGTGTGGCCTTAAATAAACCAGTTCGGAAATTATGCTGTTACGTAAGACTCTTAGCTTTGCTTTCTGTTTTTAACAAGTTTTTAAGCATCCTGGTTACAGGAAAAAAACGCCTGTAAGTGTTAAGCATAATGGATCATGATCTTAATGTTTATTATGGTGTTAAAATCTTGTCATTTCTTGGTAGTCTGCCATTCGATTCTTTTATGATAAAACTGCCAATTCAGAAGCAGGTCCTTGACTGACATCTAACATGAAAAATCATCATTCTATACAGAATCAGCAATCAGTATTTATTCAGATATTTTCCATCTTTGTCTTTTGTAATGTACTTGTTTTAAATGAGATGCTGAAATTATTTAAATTGTATTTTATATCTCCTAATAAGAAAACTCGTCTTTTAACAATTGTCGTGAGGTTTGAAATCTACTACTTTCAGTGAAACGAACAAAAATATTTTTGAACACTGCTTAACTTGTCAGCTGCTAATAGAAGCAGCTCCATTTTTTTTCATGTGAACATATACAATTACTTATACCTTGTTTGTGGGTGTGAATTTTGGCTGTATGCAGACATACCTGGTGCAATTTAGGAGTAAGGAAAGAGATAAATATACATTTCACAGTGGTAACTTTCTCCTCAAACCCACATGAAAACGTGCAGTTTTGTCAGGGGTTACTGGATACAGATGAGCCTGCCATGGCTCCACTCCCCTATTTCCAGCCATGATAAAGGCTGAACACATACCCACTGTGCCACACAAGGGCAGAAGTGTAAAATCGGGTTGCCTCTAATCCAGGTCAATACAAACAAAATTCTGATCGAACTAGGTGGTTTAGATTCAATATCTTTTAAGATACGTCTGCCAGGATGTCAAGTAATGTTCGGAACAAGGAATGCTCAACATATGACCCACTGAGAGTCTGTATCCTGCCTGCTTAGCCTTCCTGTGCTGAACATAGGGCTGGGCAGCAGTCAGGGTGCTGTGTTATGGGAGTACTTTGGTCTTGATGCCACTTCTGTCAGACAGTCCGGCCCTATCACAGGGTTTGACCTGTGTGGCACATCCCTGAAACCAGTGTTCACAACTGCCTCGTGATAAAATGTCCCAGGAGGTCAGTGCATCTTGCAAAGGTCCAGATCTGCGGGGATATTTTGATATTACTTCCAACAGCCAATGGGAAGGCAGCAAAGATCTTGTTCGACTGAGATATTTTGATGTTACTTTTGGCAGCTGATGGGAGGGTGTTCTCTCTGTATTATTCACATGTGTTCTGCGTAGTTTGCACAGGAGTCGAGGTCAGACTCCCAGTTCTGGGAGATCCAAAGCATCCACATATGCATGTGACTTAGGAATATGTGATTTTTTTTCAGTACATTGCAAGATAAGATATAAAATATTAAAGGAAACTTTTTTCTGATGGGTCGTATTTTTTTTAAAATGCCTCTTCTGGTGTGATTGTAAATTTAGAAATTACGAATTTGTTCCAGATGGAAATAAAAAAAATCAATCTCACAATTTCTTGTGAGGAAAAAGATTTAGAAAAAGTATTTCAAAATTATGGTTTCAGTGCAGTTGAACTGATCAAGTGAAAACAAGACATTTGATTATCTTCATTAAAATACTTGGACAAAATGATATTACAAAGGAATCGGCTGCTGCAGTGAGAAATTGTTATTCAGAAATATTTTGTCAGTGGTATTAATTGAAAATGCGTTAAAATTTCCTTTCGCAAGGGTCAGATTGATGTCACAAGAAGACTATAACACTGAAAGTTGTGACTTAATCATAAATATTACCTTATTTCATAGGAATTGTACCTATGCTGTGTGGAATAGTCAATGCAAACTTAAATTTGAAAGTGAGAGTCAAAGAGGATGTGATAAATCTAAGCCCAGAAAATAACTAAACAACTGTTTAATTTTTTTTTTTTTTTTTTTTTTTT